>VZQC01004771.1:704317-812172 GCA_009823505.1 Rhizomys pruinosus
TTGTATGTTCAATCAAGTTGATCAAATGAGTGTCCAGACTACATTGCTGTAGTTTCACCATTCACCCCAATCGCAGCCCTTACATTCTACCATGCCCCCTCTTCCACAGATTGTTCCCTAGGCTTAGAAAAGGGGCACAGGTGGATGAGAAGCAAAACAGTCTACTTTCTCTGGAGCTGTTGTCTTGGACTCTGGTCAATTCTGGCTGTTTCCTTTCATGGGCTGACAGTTTGTCCAGGAATAACCTTTTGATCCTACTAATGAAGCACAAGCAATTAGATATATAGGTATTTAAACAGTACTAATAGTTATGGTAGGTTACTTTGGTATAGACACAGATGTTTGGATGGTGTGTTAATCCATGAATTACATTTTTTTCTGTTAAATATGACAGGGTCTTCCTGTGGCTTATAACATCTCCTAACCTGTAGAGGATGTAAGCTGATGCCACAAGCTTACATCCTCTAATGGTTAGGAGATGCTATAAGCCACTGGATCTGTACTCTTCTACCTGAGTGCTTCTTTTCACTTTAGAATTAAATTGTTCTGTTTTCATCTCACGTTTCAAACCACAAGGGATCTGTGTGCAGTTTGCCAGCCGTACCACCAGAGGGCGGTGTTTGCAGGACAATGTGCTGGCTGTCTCCAGGCCTAGGGTCCTCTGGGCTGGAGCAGACTTGCAAGACTTGGGATGTGTGTCTTTTGGCTTCCAGTTTGCACGTAGCACAGATGTTTTTCTTACTCATGCTCTCTATAGTGTCGAAGTGCCCCTTACCATGCGTTTTGATGGCGTGGTGTGTAGGGGGCACCGAGGATAACATGGTGGCCGCAGCAGCCTCCTCTCCCTGCCAACTTGCTTCCTTCCCTGCAGTCTTTGTCTCCCTTTAGCCCTTGTCTCCAGGGCCCGACCTGAGCAGGCGACACAGGGTGTCCCTGTGTGAAATCAGTTTGGAGTGCCACCCCCTTGGTGACAAGGGGTTCCCTATCTTATTCCCTGTGCCAAGCAGCCGTCTGGCCTCACCTGCTCCCTCCTCACTCTTCCTCTTTTTCTGCCATCTTACTTTCTTTTTGTTTTTAAAGCAATACATATTCATGAAGAATATTCAGACAATACAAAAGGGAGATGTATGTGAAAACCAAGTCTCCCTTCCTCCCTCCTGGCTCCCAGTTTCTCCCCCAAAGCAATGACTGTTAAGTTGTTTTATGAATACAAATCACTCCGGAGATTCTGTATGTTCAAGTATGGATAAACACAAAGCTGTTCAACAACCACACCCTGTGCTTCCTCCTTATCTGCATTTACCAGCAAGGTTGGAACCTTTCACATGTCTACAGAGCCAGTTGCAAGTATGTGTGCATGTGTATGCCAGGGCTCATGTCACATGTCTTCTGTGCTCTTTCTCCACCTTATCTTTTGAGATAGGATCTTCCATGAGCTGCGGGTCACTGTTTCAGCTAGATACACTTCTCTATCAGCGTTGGGATTACAGATGCCACTACCATACCCAGCTTTCACATGAGGGCTGGGGATCCAAACTCAGCTTCCCATGCTTGTACAGCAACACTTTGCCCACTTCCCAGCCCTGTGTGTGCTGTTTATTGGCTATGGAGTATTTTGTTATGTGGCTGCAGCATGTTAACCTCCCCAGGACGGGGTCTCATGGCCTCATTCCTTTCTTTTACTTATTACAGCCAGTGAGCAGTGACTATCCTGTTTATGTAGCTTGAAGCACCTGAACCAGATCTATGGAATTCTGAGCAGTGGAATAGTTAGTTGGCTTTGGTATTTGTAATAGTCAGCTTTCTATTACTGTAACACACACCTGAGAGAATCAACTTACAAGAAGGTTTTTTTCACTCACAGTTTCAGAAGTTTCAGATTTTGGTCCCTTAACCCTGTGGCCTTTGGGCATGTGGTAAAGCAGAGCAATATTATGGGGGACAGAGGAAGGTGCTCACCTCATGGCTGTTGGGAAGCAGAGCGAGACATGAAGGGGCTAGTATCCCAGTGCTCCCTCGAAGAGTACACCCCCAGTAACCCAACTTTGCTTTACTAGGCATGACCTCCCAAAGGTCCCTTTCCTTTCATCGACACTTCAGGGTGACAGCCAAGTCCTTAGCACACTGGTCTTTGAGGGATATGTATTATCCAGAGTCTGGGACTAGGGAGACGGCTCATTCTACAAAGAGTTTCCCTCCCATGCATGCATGAGGCTCTGAAGTCCATCCCCAATACCAGATGTGGTGGTATGTGCTTATAACCCAGTGCTGGGGGTTGGAGACAAGAGGATGCCTGGGGCTCACTAGCCTAGCCTACTTGATGAACCTTGGACCTTTAAGAATCCCTGTCTCAAAAAAAGGCAGGTGGCTCCTGAGAAATAAACTCCAAGGTTGAATTCTGGCCCCCCATACCATGCATACACACATGTGCACATGAGCCTGAACTCACCTGCACGCGTACCCGCTCTCACACGAACATGAATATAACCCATGCACAAAAGAAAAGATGCAGTCTGTGTGAGTTACTGTGTGTTACTGTGAATGTCCAGTGTGAGTGTAAATGTGTGTGGGTGCATGTGAGGGAGTGAGTCTGTGAGGGACAGGCTGGCACTATAGCACTTCAAACATGTCCCAGGAGATCTTTATAATCAGACACAGAAAAACGGCCATCAAGACAGATGAAAAATATCTCATTGATTTAAATTTACATTTCGTTAATTATAAATGAAGATGATCATTTTTCTTTGAGAACAGTGATTTAGATTTTGCTTGGATCCCAGCCCCAAGCATTCCTGGGTATCTTCATACCTGGGAGAATGTGCAGGTACATGAGCATTGATGTAAATAGTCACACCTCTCTCTGCTCCACCTCAGTCCTCCTGGCCCCACAGCGTAAGCCAAGACCAGGCCTGAGTGCTTCTTCCTGTCCCTGTCCCCACACTGCAACCAGGCTCAGGATGTTCTTCCTTGGGCCCCACCTGGACCCAATCCTTACCTAGAAGCTCCGCAGGTGAGATCTCTCATCCAGAGCTTCCTTGTCATCTGAAGAATGATCCTAGATGCCCCTGGAGGGATTTTCTGAAGTCAGTCTCACAGGTAGGCAGCACATAGGTAGAGGATGGATTGGGCGCTCATCTAGTTGGGGTGTCTCTGAGCCATATTGGGAGGAAGGCAGAAAATACTGGGCCCCTGTGGCAGGAGCTGGGCTAGTGATCCATAAGGGTGGGAAGGACAGGGAAGGAGCAGGCTAATCAATGGGCTAGGACTTAGGGTAGGAATGCACAGTGGAGTAGGGGTCTGGTCAGGGTACCTTGTTCCTGGACTGAAAAGGCAGTGGATGATTTGGACCATTTGGGGGAGGGGAGAGGATAACGGTGTTCAGAGGGCAGGTTCTGTGTGTGTGTGTGTGTGTGTGTTTGTGTGTGTGTGTGTGTGTGTGTGCCTAAGACGGAGGAAGATCAATTTGGATATGCACCTGTTAACACCTCCATGGAAGAAGAGGAAGTTCTGAGAGAGCCAGGCAGCATCACTGAGCTGAGGGCAGAGAGCAAGGCAGGCCCACCTCTCTAGGACTCTCCCTGTGCCAGGCTCTGTTGGCAGCCAGGACTGGTCCTGTGTGCACAGCTTGCTCCATGAGCCTTTGCCTTCCCATGCTGCAGGTCTGAGCCTGGCCTTCTCTTCCTGAGCATCACTGATCATGCCTGTACAAGGCATGAGTTGCTGCCTGTTTTAGAAGTCACCCCTCCTCACCCTGCCACCAGGCTTTGAACCTTCAGATGGTATCAGAGATAGGATGGGGAGGGAAGGAATGGAGAGGAGCAATGAAGGGCTCAAAGCCTGCTCAAGGATATGGTACAGAGAGGGTTTTCAGGGCATCCATTCCAAAGGCTGGGGATTGTGTCCTCCCATTTCCAGCCTCTAGAACCTTCGTTGGTCCTTGAGGACTCAGAACCCTCTTGGCTGTAACAGCAACTCCTCCCAAGTCAGTATAAGCAAAGGGAGACTTGTCATTAGGTCAGGATGTCCCATGGTGCCCACAGAGCAGATGCAGCAGGACCCAGTGCAGCAGGCCTGGCACCTCCACATGAGTCTCTGTGGGCTCCTGTTTGGAGCAGTTCCTCTCTCTGTACCTTTGCCAACAGTGTGAGCTCAGCATCCAAGTCCAGACTGGTAGCTCTGAGATTAGGGATACAGGTTCAGCCCCACACGGAGAGATTCTCTATAAGTGGGTTTTTGTTCATCACATCCTAATTCATAGATCCCAGGGAAAGGGCTCATTGGCCTAGCTTAGTTGGGGATGCCTTACAGGAAGTTAGCTGGCACTAGAGGTGTAAGAACCAGCTTTCTCTTCTCCCTCCTCCCTCCCTCCCTCCCTCTCTCCCTCCCTCCCTTCTTTCATTCAATTCTTTCTTTCTTTCTTTCTTTCTTTCTTTCTTTCTTTCTTTCTTTCTTTCTTTCTTTCTTTCTCTCTCTCTCTCTCTCTCTCTCTCTCTCTCTCTCTTTCTTTCTTTCTTTCTTTCTTTCTTTCTTTCTTTCTTTCTTTCTTTCTTTCATTATTTTGAGACAGGGTTTCCTGTTGTCCGGGCTAGCTTCACACTTGCTGTCTAGCCCAGGATGACCCTGAACTTCTGACCCTCTTGCCTTCACTTATCAAGTACTGAGATTGCATGATTGCACCACCATGCTCAGTTTATGGTACTGGGGATCAAGCTCAGGGCTTTGTGCATGCTATGCAAGCAGTCTGTCAACTGAGCTATAGCCCCAGCCCGAGAACCAGTTTTAATCACATGGTGACCCCCAACAGCAGCCATAGGGAGACAGAGTCAGTCTCATAAGTTTCAATCGAAAGCCAAATTTGCTCTTCCAAATTCACTTATTAAAATCCATCCACCCATGACAAAAATGTAGTACATCTACACAATGGAGTACTATTCAGCGGTAAAGAAAGATGACATCGCTGGGCATGTTGGCGCACGCCTTTAATCCTAGCACTCGGGAGGCAGAGGCAGGCAGATCTTTGAGTTCAAGGCCAGCCTGGTCTACAGAGTGAGTTCCAGGACAGCTGGGTCTACAGGGAGACCCTGTCTTGAAAAGACACACAAAAAAAGAAGACATCATGAACATTGCAGGTAAATGGATGGAACTTGAAGCCATTATGCTAAGTGAAGTAACACAAACCCAGAAAAACAAGTGCCGAATGGTCTCCCTCATTTGTGGATGCTAACACCAAATCTCCAGATGAAAGGCAAGCTGAACAACATTACTGTTATATTTCTGCTTATTTGAAAGCAACTATGTTGTTATAATGTAAATCTCTCAAGGGGCTCTAGAATCCACCCACCACTTACTTTCAGACTCTGTAATTACTGTATATGAGTGGAAAGTATGCATTCATATTTTAGAGTAATATAAAGTTAAAGGAGGAAAATATGAATACCTAAACATAAAAAAAAGACTGAGACAAAGATGCTGGACACTTATGGCAGAATGCATGACCTGGGGTGGGGTTGGGGGGAGGGAAAGGGGAATATGTCTAAACTGAACTGAGAAATGATGTCTGAAATACACAAAACATCAATAAAAGCATTATTTAAAAAAATCCATCCACCTATAACCTTTTATGAGTAGCTAGAGTCCAGGTACTTATCCAAGTACTGGGCTTATACTCAAGCTGGAACAGAAAGGCCTATGCCAATAAGCAAGAAAAATAACAGGGTGGGAGCAAATCTCTGCAGAGCAGGGAGACAGGGCAGTGTGCTACTGAAACTGGTCAGAGATCATTTCATGTGACAAATGCCACAGGCAGGACACTGCAAGGACAGGGTCTGGGTAGGTCTAGGGATAAGCCTACAGTTTGGAAGTTTACTCAGAGGGAAGGACTCTGGGGGCTTGAAGGCTGGGACAAGTGAATTTTTATTTTATGAGCACTGAGATAGTAAATCTCAGTATCAACTTGATGAGATCTAGAGTTACCTGGGAGATGGGCCTCTGAGCATGCTGGTTGGGCAGTCTGTTGACGAGATTAACTAAGATGGGAAGTCCATCCACTGTGGGTGGTGTCGTTTCCTGGGCTGAGATCTTGGATGGTATAAAAGGGGAAAGTAAACTGAGCCTAGCATTTATTTGCTCTCTTCATCTTGACTGGGGGTGCAATGTGACCAGTTGCTTCTGACTCCTGTCACTTTGCTGGGCCTATGCCTTGCTGGGCCTATGCCTTGAAGGACCTATGCCCTGAGGGACCTATACCTTGATGGACCTATACCTTGATGGACCTACACCTTGATGGACCTATACCCTGAGGGACCCATACTCTGAGGGACCTATACCTTGATGGACCTATACCTTCAGGGACCTATACCTTGATGTACCTATACCCTGAGGGACCCATACCCTGAGGGAACTATACCCTGAGGGACCTATACCTTGATGGACCTATACCTTGATGGACCTATACCTTGAGAGACCTATACCTTGAGGGACCTATACCTTGATGGACCTATACCCTGAGGGACCTAGACCCTGAGGGACCTATACCCTGAGGGACCTATACCTTGATGGACCTATACCTTGAGGGACCTATACCTTGAGGGACCTATACCCTATGCCACATTAAAGACACCTTGCTCATGACAATTTAGATGTTCCGTAGCTGGCACCCTCTCTACTAGTCCTTACCCTCACCCCAAACTGTTTCTAGAGGGCTCTCCCCTGGGGTGAAGCATCTTCATTACCCTGAACTTCTTCACTTCCCTCTGCAGGGAGGCAAGAGGGAGTAGGGGGTCTCACAGGAGGGGCCTGGGCTGGAGAGCCAGAGACCATTTCTTCCACTGTCCATTGGACAGAGGCAGTCACAGGACTCCAGCTGAATCACAGGAAATAAATATGATTTCCTATGTGCCAAGGAAGAGGAAGTGTTGGTCCAGGTACACTTGGCCCATCTGTGGTTGACCCAGCTGCCTGAAAGTCCATCACTATAACCAGCTACTGTGTGCTTCTAGAGATATCTTTAATATTTTATTTATTATTTTTATTTTATGTGTACGAGTACATTACCCACATGTGTAAGTGCACTTGTATTGTACAATGAGTACATTGCCCACATGTGTAAGTGCACTTGTATTGTATGAGTACATTGCCCACATGTGTGTAAGTGTACTTGTATTGTATGAGTACATTGCCCACATGTGTGTAAGTGCACTTGTACAATGAGTACGTTGCCCATGTGTGTGTAAGTGCACTCATATTGTACAATGAGTACATTGCCCACGTGTGTGTAAGTGCACTTGTATTGTACAATGAGTATGTTGCCCATATGTGTGTAAGTGCACTTGTACAATGAGTACGTTGCCCATGTGTGTGTAAGTGCACTCATATTGTACAATGAGTACATTGCCCACGTGTGTAAGTGCACTTGTATTGTACAATGAGTACATTGCCCACGTGTGTAAGTGCACTTGTACAATGAGTACATTGCCCACGTGTGTAAGTGCACTTGTATTGTACAATAAGTACATTGCCCACGTGAAGTGCACTTGTACAATGAGTACATTGCCCACGTACGTAAGTGCACTTGTATTGTACAATGCCTGCAAAGTCAGAAGAAGGCATAAGATTATCCTGGAATTGGATTAGGGACAGTTGTTAGCTGCCCTGTGGGTGCTGGGAATCAAACCTGGGTCCTGTGCAAGAGCAACCAGTGCTCTCAACCACTGAGCCATCTCTCCAGCCCTAGAGAGATCTTATATAAGTATTTATGTGTTTTTCTTATGTACAGGCAAGTGATAAGAACTACATTAAATGATTATATATATATATTTATATATAAAACATTGTGTGTGGCTGTTTTTTTAAATTTGTTTGGTTTTTACTTAAGACTATATTGTGTTTTTTGTCTTTTCGAGACAGGGTCTCCCTGTAGCCCCAGCTGTCCTGGAACTCACTCTGTAGACCAGGCTGGCCTTGAACTCACGAAGATCCGCCTGCCTCTGCCTCCCAAGTGCTAGGATTAAAGGCGTGCGCCACCACGTGGAGGTTTTTAACCTAGAGGATAATGTGTGCCAATTTCTATTGTCCAAAGCTGCCCCTGGCTGCTGGGGGAAGAGGCTTAGAGCGTGTGCGCTGGGAGTGGGGGACAACTGGGAGACCGCTCCAGCTGCTTCTCTTGGCACATGCAACCAAGTCTGCCCACTCATCCACCAATGTGTGACATCCTTGAGTGCAGAGCCTGGGCTCCGTGAGTCAGACTGCTCCCTGTTACCTCATACTGTGTCCTGAGCCACACTGCCACCTGCTCCTTGGGGAGCAGGTCCTACCTTCTCCCACAAGTCTCCTCTGCCTGCTAACTCTGTGTGTCATTCCAGCTCTGTCTCCAAAGCCATCTGGTCACCAGTCTATCCTGATCCCCACAGTCCCATGTGGGTGAAGCGGAAAGAGCAGTCTGTGAACCAGAGGGACCTAGGTTCAGGATCTCAGTCCCAGTGCTACTTCAGCCTTGCTGAACCTCACTCTGCTGTCCCTGCCCTGCATCTGGACGGGTGACCGTTCCACATGCTCATGTGGATTACGTGGAGGCATGATGGTTCATCTCAACTAGCAACTTGATGAGCGAGATATGGGAGGTGAGCCTGGCACGCCTGTGTGGGTTATTTTGATTGGGCTAGTTGAGGTGGGGAGACCTGTCTGCTGTGTGTGGCAGCATTCCCGGGGCTGGGAATCCTGGACTGTATCAAAAGGAGAAAGCACGCTGAGCATCAGCATACATTGCTCACTTCTTGACTGTGGGCACAATGTGATCAGCTGCTTCAAGCTCCTGACGCCTTAACTCCCCATCATGATGGACTGGACCTTGAACTCTGAGCCGGAACAAACTCTTCCTTCCTTAAGTTGCTTATGTCAGGGTGTTTTGTCACAGCAACAGAAAAGTAGCTGACAAGGGGACACATAGAGGAACCCAGTGTTCCTTTTCCTAGCTTGGAGCATCTTCATGTTCTCTTCTGCTCTGGGATTGCTTCTGTGTCTTCCAGCCCTGTGAGCATACAGGATGATCCCATGTCTTCCTGGACTGTGTAGGTTGGCTGGCACTGTGTCTAGGAGTCAGGTACTCCATGTAAAAACAAGACTGTACGTCTACCTCCAACTCTCAGAAGAGAGACATTATCAATACCTGTGAATCTATGTGTGTAATCCTTGATCAACCCCGTCCTTCTCTTCCCTCATCAAGTGACCATTAATGGTGTGTTGTTTACCCCTCCCCTGCTTAAAAATCAGTTGGCAGCATATGTGTGAGCCTCACCTGAGCAGTCCGTCTGGTTTCCCTCAGGTCAAATGTGCCTTCTTCAGTGACTTGCCTTTCTGTGGTTCACCAGTCGAAGTAGTTACTGTTGCATCGTTATGACAAAATGTCTGACAACAACGACTAAGGAAGGATTTATTTGGGTTTATCGGGGATGCAGTCTGTCATTGGAGGGGAGGTGTGGTCTGAGCAGGACCTGGCTGGCTACACTGCATCCCGAGTTAGGAATCAGAAAGCGATGAATTCTCATGCCCAGCTAGCTTCTCCTTTTTAAAAAATTTCTGTATGTGTATGAATGTACTGTCTGCATGCAAGTTTGTGCACCCGTGTCATGCAATGCCGCGGAGGTCAGAAGAGGGTGTCAGATTACCCTGGAACTGGAGTTCTCCTGGAATTGGAATTTCAGATGGTTCTCGGCTGCCATGTGGGTGCTGGGGATCGAACCCAGGTCTTCTGTAAGAGCGGTCAGCGCTCATAACTTCTAGGCCATCTCTCCAGCCCCAGCTTCTCCTTTTTATTCAGTCCAGGACTCCAGCCCGTGGAACGGTGCTTCCCACAGTGAAGGAGGATTGTCCCACCTCAGTCAGCCTGACCTGGCCTTCCCTCACAGGCATGGCCAGAGGCTGTGCCCTGGGGGATTCTAGGTTCTGTCAAGTACATCATAGTCATGAGCGTCATCCATTGCTATGCTCTCCCTCACACAGTCCCTTGTGATGGGATGTAATAGTCCATTTGCTGACTGTGCCCAATTTGGTTAGCCATTCTTCACTTAAAAGAAATCTTTTTTTCTGGATTTTTAATTTTTATTTATGTGTAGAAGTGTTAGGCTACATGTATGTAAGTGCACCCATGTCATGCAGTACCTGTGGAGGGGTCAGATCCCCTGGAACTGGAATTATGGATGGTTGTTAGCTGCCGTGTGAGTTCTGGGAATCAAACCTGGGTCCTCTGCAAGAGCAGCTGGTGTGCTTAACCGCTGAGCCTTCTCGCCCGTCCCTAAATACGGCGTTGTCCTAAAATTGGTTTGCAGGTGTTCTCATTTCTCCTGGATCCTAGTCCTCTGTCATCGATGGTGGCAGATGGAATGCATCTGGTCTCCCAGTTTTCTGTTCTCTTTTATTGCCTTGGTGTCACCATCTGGAGAGCGCTGTGTTCTTTGTAACCTGGCAGGAGGACTCTGTGTTCTCTTCATGGTTTGCATATTTTGAGTCTTGTTTTAAGAAATCCTTTCCGTGTTGACTTCCCTCAGGAACCCTGTATAGGCACAGTGCTGTGAGGTCAAGACCCTGGGGAAAGGCAGAACCTGAGGCATCCCCCGGGGCCCTGGGCATAGCTGACAGCTGGGAGACTGATTAAAAGCTGGAGTGGGCAGAGAAAACGACAATGAAAGCAGGGGGCTGAGCATTTCGAATTTGCTCCTTTTAGCAACAGTTAAGTGGTCAGTCACCACTGACAACAGGGAGAGAGACTTTCTAAGAACAGGAGATGGCTGGAGGAAGGCTATCCTTGGTCTCACCTTGGATCAGGGACCCTATGCTCCTGCTGCTGCCCCTCCCCCACCCACTGCTCAGCCTTTATTGAGATATTTCATTCAGACATCACTTCTCCCCTGAGAAGGATGAAGTATGGGACATGTGCGCATGTGCGGTGCGGAATCACTCAGGGCTGGTGGAGCTGCATTCATAATACTCTGGGTTTGCTAAGACTCTGAAAGGACTCGGAGAGGGAGGAATTCTTAACAGAGCTTTGAGTCAAGCTCTCAATGAACTTGAATAGGAAAAATTGGTACCTGTATCTTCCTTACTTCCAGTGTGGCTGAAATTTTGCGTGACCTTGAACTAGGAATGAGGGTGACAAGCCAGATGTGTCAGCAGTGCTTGTGTCATTCAGTAGACGTCACAGCTATGTTTTCTGGTAGCTATTTCAAAATCAGGACTCGAACATTATAGATGTTATGTGCTTGAACTAGATTCTTGTTATGTAATGTGTCAATAAAGAAGCACTTGCCACAATTTTACTTTTCTGTGTATGAATGTATTGTCTGGATGTATGTAAGTGTACCATGTTGTACAATGCCTGCGGAGGTCAGAAGAGAGCATCAGGTCTCCCGGAACTAGAATTAGGGACAGTTCTTGGCTGCCATGTGCTTGCTGGGAACTGAACCCGGGTCCTCTACAAGAGCAGCTAGTGCTCTTACAAGGAACCCCTCAGACGTGGTGGGGTGGAGGGGATGACTGTGTGACAGTGCTCAGCCATGGTGGGGTGGAGGGGATGACTGTGTGACAGCGCTCAGCCATGGTGGGGTGGAGGGGATGACTGTGTGACAGTGCCTAGCCATGGGGGGTGGAGGGGATGACTGTGTGACAGTGCTCAACCAGAGGGGTTGGAGGGGATGCCTGTGTGACAGTGCGTAGCCATGGGGGGGTAGAGGGGATGACTGTGTGACGGTGCTCAGCCATGGGGGGGTGGAGGGGATGACTGTGTGACAGTACTCAGCCATGGGGGGGTGGAAGGGATGACTGTGTGACAGTGCTCAGCCACGGGGGGGTGGAGGGGATGACTGTGTGACAGTGCTCAGCCATGGGGTGGTAGAGGGGATGACTGTGTGACAGTGCTCAGCCATGTGGTGGGGGTGGAGGGGATGACTGTGTAACAGTGCTCAGCCATGGGGGGGTGGAGGGGATGACTGTGTGACAGTGCTCAGCCATGGGGTGGTAGAGGGGATGACTGTGTGACAGTGCTCAGCCATGGGGGGGTTGGAGGGGATGACTGTGTGACAGTGCTTTGGCAGGTGTACAATTCTTGCTTTCTCCTTGCTTCAGTAAGTGACCTAGATGACTAGTCTGGATGAGAATGAGTTGATGCTGAAACAGTTTGCCCAGGGATGATCAGTGTCCTCTAGTTAGTGATGTGCCTGGGTGTCTTCTACCTGGTCTCAGCTGATCTAAGTCTTTGAGAGCAAACTGGCCTTGTTTGTGTTCTGGGGAGTGGACTATTGCAGTGCCTGAGTGAATGATGTGTGAAAAGGGGATGAGGCTATGAGGACGCCTTGCCGAACACCCTGCAGAGCAAGCAATTGTCCCATGTGCCCCCCCCCTCATCAATCCTTGGTGTCCCCCTCCCTGGCCACACAGACCTCACCCTACTTTCCATCCATGCGGGGCTCTGCTGTTTCCCAATAGTCCTTGCACTGTCTGCCTGGTGAACTTTGCTGTCCCTGTTTGGCCAGCATAGACTAAGGAAAGCTCTGGGATAAAACCACCTTCGTCCCACTGTGAGCAAGTGCAGGTCTTCTGCAAGCCATCTTGACATGGACACCCAGTGAGGCAGTGTGCCCCCAGCACCTTCCCTGTCTCCTAGCAGGGGAGCAAGAGCACGGTGGCAAGCTCTGCGGTTTGCTTCCCCTCATATCTTATTGGACACAGAAAGCAGAGCAGCGATGTCATTCTTTCATGGAGGAGACCATGGCCTTGAGGCACCCCGCCCTCCCTCTCCCCTTCCAAGAAAGTCCATGCTTCAAGGTGCACCTGACACTCACTAGTGCTGGTCCCTCAGTGAGCATTTGTCTCCTCAGACTCTCACCTTTGATTTGAGCACAGAGGTGTACTTGAGGTCTAAATTGTGCTGGCTCTTAAGAGTTGGCAGATGGCCACTGTAACCTGTTTGCCAGCTCCTCCCTCCCAAACTCCTCCATGAGGTGGTGACTATGTTGCTACAAAGAGAAGGGCCAGTTGTGAGATGCTCTGCTGGCTTGGAAACTGTGCCCTGAGTGTTGATGAGTGGTTCGAGAACTCAGAGAAGGATATTTGATTGCCTTACTTGAAAGGAAGCAACTGACGTACATTGGAGTTCAGTGTCTGTGCTGGCTGGTTAGTTTTTATCATCAACTTGACCCAGCCTAGAGTCACCTGGAAGGAGGGTGCCTTGATTGAGGAACTGCTTAGATCAGATTGGCCTGTGGCCATGGGCTGTCAGAGATTGTTTTGACTGATGACTGATATGGGAGGTCCCAGCCCACTGTGGGCTAGGCGAGTGGATGTGGGCTGTGTACAGGAGAGCTCTGATATCAGCAATGGATTATCCTGCCAAGGAGATGTTGGCCAGGGGATCCAAGCCCCCCCCCAAAGGTAAAGGCTTCTTGCCTGTAAACTGGGATACCTGCAAGAAGAGAGGTGATAAGGCCCTGCTGTCGAAGACCTGATGTTAACATGGGAAAGATGTATTGAGACCACACATGCAAGTGTACAGATGGCCTCTGGAATGCCAGAGAGTTTTACCAAAGGCCACTAAACCAATAAAGCAAATATGGGTCTCCTTGAGTCAACCAAGACTCCTCCGTCAGTACCAGCTACACCTCACCTGCCTGGAAATACTGTGCAGCAGTGGCAGCCATATGCCTGTGTATCCCAAATCTAATTGGCTATTAGCTCTCTCCTTGGAGGAATAACTCCTGGCTGATGCCACAAGCTTACATCCTCTAGTGGTTAGGAGATGTTATAAGCCACAGTAAGACCTCGTCATCTTTTACAGAAAAAACGTAATTCATGGATTACCATCCAAAAATCTGTGTCTATACCAAAATAACCTGCCATAATAATTAGTACTGTTTAAATACCTATGTATCTAATTGCTTGTGCTTCATTAGTAGGATTGAAAAGTTATTCCTGGACAAACTGTCAGCCCATGAAAGGAAACAGCCAGAACCAATCAGAGTCCAAAACGACATCTCCTGAGAAAGTAGACTGTTTTGCTTCTCATCCACCTGTGCCCCTTTTCTAAGCCTAGGGAACAATCTGCGGAAGAGGGGTCATGGAAGAATGTAAGGGCTGCAATTGGGGTGTTTGGTGAAACTACAGCAATATAGACTGGATGCTTATTTGATCAACTTGATTGTACATACAAGCCCCTCCAGCTGGATGGTGGGACCCTTGGACTGTGTGGGTTTGGGCACAACTGGTTGCAAATTAGTTTTACATGAAGGATGCTTGTACTCATAACTTATTACTTATTGTTAAAAATGAAATAAAAGAATATATATATATATAGAAAGAAAGAAAGAAAGAAAGAAAGAAAGAAAGAAAGAAAGAAAGAAAGAAAGATAGCAGAGGAACTAGAGAGATGGCTCAGTGGTTAAGAGCACTGGCTGCTTTTGCGGAGGACCCAGGTTCAATTCCCAGCACTTACATGGGTGTCTCACAACTGTTCCTAACTCCAGTTCCAGGGGATCCAATGCCCTCTTCTGACCTTTGTGGGTACTGCGTGACAGGGGTGCCTGCACTTACACACATAAAGGCAATACCCTTATACACATAAAAATTAAAATCATCTAGCTGAGCATAGGCCAGCAAGTGAGCCAATAAGCAGCCTTCTCCCGTGGTTTCTGCTCCAGTTCTTGCCTTCCGGTTCCTGCCCTGAGTTCCTGCCAGGACTTCCCTCAGTGATGGATTGTGACTTGGAAGTGTAAGATGAATTAAAGCCTTTCCTCCCTGAAGTTGCATTTGGTCAATGTTTTATTGCAGGAACCTAGAACTGTGTCTTTACCACCCTGGGCTCAGTGGAAACATCTATTCTGCCATGTCCTTTCTGCTCAATCCAGCCTTGTGTTATGCACAAGAAAGAAGACTTTTGTCCCTGTGCTGACAAGTCAACCTAAGTTCTAGTCCCAGTGTTCATTTTTGAACTACTTTTCAAAGGGCAGAGTTTGCTGGGGAACCAGAGGACCTTCTCTGAGCCACTAGAGCGCCACCCCGAGGCTGCAGCACTGGTGCAGCTCTCTAGGGAAGTGCACTGGAGAGACAGAATGCCCTAGCCATCAGTGAAGAGATGAACAGGGTATCTTATTTATTTATAAATCTTGTAGGTGGCACAAACATGTTCTTTCTTGCTCACAGAGGTACACCCAGTGGTTGTTCACAACATCCAAAGTAGCTAACAATGTTAATTTTGCAGAAATGGTGTGTGTCAGTTGTTGGATGCAACCATGATCAAAAATTAAATTATAGAACATTAAAATCAAATGAATTTTTATTAAAACCAAAGTTAGTAACAAAAACTCCACACTAATGGATTTAGAATGTTTTATTATCTATAGGCTCAAGGTTAATTATGTCTGCTGTAGCTAACAGAATTAGTAGATTCCTGATTCTGAACTCTTCATTTGGTGATACCACATTTCATTACTAGCTTGAAGTCGATCATGGTTGGACTATGCACAGAAATCAGTAAACCTCATGCAGCAGTCACCTACCAGAGAGGGCTGCTAGACACGTATCAGGAGTCCTCTGAGCTCCATTCTGCCGCACATGTCCCTGTCCAAGGGAAGCCTGGGTGTCAGCTTCTTTGGAATCAGGTATGGTAGGATTGAGGGGAGGGATGGGGAGGAAGAGACTGGCTGTCTTGGAACTCTGTCCACCTGAAGACCACTAATGTTTGGGAAAATGCAGATTTGGTAAAGAAACAATATCTGGAATGCTGCTATTTTAAACTGTTTTTTATTTGGATTATTTCAGTCACTTGTCAGTGTGGCAAGCCATGCCTGAACTGTCCTAGAAAGTTCTGGAGAGGGAAAAATAGAAAGGACTACAGTAGAACCTTAGATGTGGGGATGGCACCCACTGCTACGCAGCAAGAACAACCAGGTGGAAAAGAGGCCGCGGGAGAAATGGAGTCTGCCGCGCAGTGCCCGTCTGCCCTTCATCTTATGCTTCTCAGAAGTCAGAGCAACCGGCACGATGTAACCAAGTCCTGGGCCACTCGAAGACTTTCTTGGCTCCTATTTGCCCTTTGTACCACTTCTTTGAGGCTCCAGGAGTAAATCAAATTAAAAACAAACTTAAACCAAGTTCAATTTGTTAATATCTCCATTCTTGAATCTAGTCTGTGTTCCTGATGTAGCTGCTAAGCCATTAATATACTTTCTTGCAGCTTTAAATGATCATGCTTGCCTCCTCCTCCTTCCTTTATAGATACCTGTGCAAAAGAAACACACTGTTTTTTTGGTCTTTTTGAGACAGAGTCTCCCTGTAGCCCCAGCTGGCCTGGAACTTGCTTTGTAGACTAGGCTGGCCTTGAACTCACTGCCTGCCTCCGCCTCCTGAGTGCTGAGATTAAAGCTGTGCACCACCATGCCTGGCAAGAAACACATTTTTAAATAGTGTTCACAGTTCTACCTAAGATTGCATTAAATCCATGCATACAGGTGTGTGTGTGTGTATGTGTTTGTGTGTGTGTGTGTGTGTGTGTGTGTGTACATGTGCATAGGTCAGAGGAAGATGTCAGACATTCTGCTCTATCAGTCTCCATTTTATTCCTTTTTGACAGGGTCTCTCATTGAACCTGGTGGGAGGCTGGTGGTCAGCAAGTCCCAGAGATCCTCCTGTCTCTGTGCCCCGCCCCTAGTACTGGGGTTACAGGCCACACATGACTTCTTATGTGGCTACTGGAACCCAATCGGGTCCTCATGTTTATGTACTCTTACCCACGGAACCATCTCTCCAGCTCCTGTACCAGTTTTTAGAATTTGACTATCCTAATGGAGGAAACAATTTTAAAAATACAATTTTTAATTGCCCTTACATTTCAAGGCATCCTTGAATCAATGGCTTAAGTACTTCAGGGCAGGTTTCTACTAGAAAAATCATAAAATTCATATATACATCATTCAGTTTTGACAACCAAATTAGGCCTTTTATTTTGCTTTGTTTCTTTGGCAAATGATAGTTTAAAATCTGGGCATCATTGAGAGTAAGTGTTTCCAGGGCTGGTAAGATGGTTCAGCAGGTAAAGGCATTTGCTGCCAAGCCTGACGACTTAAGTTTGATCATCAGGACCCGCATGGTGGAAGGAGAAAACCAATTAACACCTGCAAATTGTGTTCTGACCTGTGCCTGTGCGTGTGCGTGCACGCGCGCGTGCACACACACACACACAAATAAATAAAATAAATTAGTAACTAAATAAATGTAAAAATGTTTCTAAATTCCAAAGGTCTCATCTAGAAGTAGAGTCCATGCTAGCTGACTTTGAGTTTTATTATAAGACATAAATAGAAAGACTTCAGGGTGTGTTGGAATGACATTCCCAGGGGATGGGATGGATGAGAGGTTGCCTTCAGCCCTGCTGGGAGAAATTCACAGTAACCAGTTTAGCAGGAGGGTATGCCCAGGAATGGGGATACCTTGACCTGTCTCCCATGACACCTACCTGTGTCTTACAGAAGACCCAGGAAAGGGTCACAAAAATCCAGAGGCAGAGAGCTGGCCACTGAGGACAGGGACCCGAGACTGGAAGTAATAACACTTCCTCGGCTTCTGGGGACCCTCAAATGCTGGGAACCAATCAGTTGTTGCAGCTGGGTAGAGAACCCAGAGCTTCTTTCTCACCCACCACCATCCTGAGGCCACATTAGCATCCTTTATGTCACTCAACTGCCCCAGGCCACGGCTTTATGGAGTTAGTACCCGGCATCTGTTAGTACCCAGGCTGGTTTAGCTCTTTGTACTGTGAGAGAAGCCAGCCACACAGACACCCTGCTCCTGGTCCCATACTGAGCTAGGTGTGTTCTTGCAGCATTACTGGCACAGATGTCATACACAGGGAGGCCTTGGGCCTGCAGGGTCACCCAGGCTGCTCATTCTGTGACTGGTTGGGAAACAGTTCGAAATCTTCATCTTTGGTGCCCAAGTCCTCCAGCTTTTGGAGAGCTGTTCTTCCTTTTTAAAGCCAAGGAAATGGCCTCAGGACTGCTCACTCAGCATTCCTGTGAAGAGGAGAAACTTTGTCATCCCACCTCTCCATGGGCTGAGATATCCAGTGTCAGAAATGGATTAACAGCAGCAGCCACATTGTAAAGACTTGGTCAGGAACAGAAAACTAATACAGAAAGAGCAGGAAACAGTTGCAGTCACGTTAGATTTCCTGTGTCTACAAAATATATTGGCTGCTTCGAGCACCTGAGATACCTTCCTCAGGCTGCATCTGTAGGACTCTAGAGAAGGTAGCATGGACTGAGTGAGACAGCTGACTTTAGAGTCGGGCAGGCAAGAGTTCAGATCCCAGACTCCCCTCTCATGTGCCGTGTGACTCTAGGATTTCCACTTCCTGAGCCTCACTCATCCACCTGTGGGAAATGGTGATCTTTGCAGTTGTGCTAATTGGTGTGAAGGAGGCAGGAGGCACACACAGAGTACTCAGTCAATGGTAGTGTTGCCACTGGTTTGGCACGGCTTTTGGGGAGACCCGTGCCAAGCTGGGGGGGCACCACAAATCAGTAGAGAAAGAGGAAAAGCATGAGACATTGTTCTTGATGGAGTACTCTATGGTGTAGACTAAGGGTGCACACAAGAATCAGCTGTAGTCTCTCCTCCTAGGAAATCCATCTGAGCCATACACTCTGCTTCCAAGCCACATGCTCTATCTAGCAGGGCCACGTTGCCAAGGAGAGTGCAGAGGCCTACTGAATGTTCTCCTTCTTAGTTCTTCAGAGCTTGTAAAGGGAAGCAAAGCTCATGACTGGACCTTATCCAGAGTTTCTGGTCAACACATCTGCAATGAGTCTGAGAATTTTAATTTCTCCTAAGTTCCCAGCATGCTGCAGCTGGGCACCATGCTTGAAGACCACTGACCTAGATCTTGGATCATGGTCTCCTGGACTTTGATTGCATGCTCTGGGCAGGTATCATCTGGACACACACCACCACCACCACCACCACCACCACTACCACCACCACCACCACCACCACCACCACCACCACCACCACCACCACCACCACTACCACCACCACCACCACCACCACCACCACCACCACCACCACCACTACCACCACCACCACCACCACTACCACCACCACCACCACCACCACTACCACCACCACCACCACTACCACCACCACCAGTTATTCTCAAAATCAGAGAGGACAAATTAACACCTGTCCTTTCTCATTCACAGAATTTTGATTTAAATTTGTGGCATGAAAGCAGGACTGTTTGATGGAAGAGCAGTGAGAGGAGAGAAAGAGGCAGTGGAAGGCGGCTAGGGGGACGTGCAAGGTACAATGATATATGTGAGTAAAAATGTCATACTGAAACCTTTTATTCTCCATATCAACTAAATAAATTAATATAAATGATCAGAGAGGACAATCCTCTATGTAAGGCCACTGAGCTGAGCAGTGGTAGTTATAACTGCAGTGGTCTGTGACTCGAAGGCCTCTATTCCTCCTACCCATCATTACCATCATGATCACCATCATCACCATCATTACCACTGTCATCACAGGTCCCGAGTGTGGCATGCAGGGCCAGACAGGGCCTCTTTACCATTGGCTGTGTGGACTCCTTTCTCCTGCTGCTAACTGACTGAGGCATCACTAGCTTGGTGGTCCCAGTCTAGAGCTGTGTGTTCTCAGAAGGAAAACAGTTTGTTTCTGATGTGCTGTGGCTGCTTTTGGATCAGCTGGATAAAACCTCTGCTTGTGAGCAAGGCCTCGTGCAGGGTCTGAAGTTCATCCTAGGCTTCTCGGGGGTAGGGGGAGTACAGAAATACCCGGGCTCATGTGGGCCTGCCCCTGTCTTGCTGGGACTTGATTGCCCTGGAGAAGAAAAAGAGAGCCTGGGAGAGAGAAAGCCCATTGAAGTTGATGGCGCTGCAGGTGCTTTGACCCATTCATTCTTCTAGTCTAGCCCCGGGTCTTGATCTTGGCAGTCCTAGCTCTAAAGGACCACAGTCTTTTCTATAGCCTGGGTGACCAAACACTTGGGACTTTGGAGGCAGACAGCTTCAGGTCCCATTTCTGTCTTCTCCCTGTGATTGGGTCTTCCCTGTGGGCTTTGGCTCTAACATTTGAAAAGGGGGTATACCTAACAGCTTCCCCCTTTGTCTTTATGTAGCCTGAGCATCAGGGGTCTGGCCTACAGCTCTGAGGATGCTGGTCTGTTGGCACCTGGAGCAAGTGGATTCCTGCTCTGCCTCTGCTCGCATACTGGGGCTCTGGGACTCGGATCTGGGCCCTCCTCTGTGTGAAGGCTCCAGGGTCAGCTCCTCCATTGCTGGTGTCGACACCCTCCCCTCTCCTATGCTGCAGTCCCCACGTGGTCCAGCCTGGTCTGCACATCCTCACAGAGACTCCCCAGCCTGCCAGCAGCTCCACAGTTGTCTTCAATATGACTGCTGCCGTGTGGCAGGGGTGACCTAGTATCCATTTTTGCTTCAACACTGAGTGACCCGGCACTGTCCCTGGCACTCTGCCCTCCCCACGTCATCCACCACCGACTTCATGAGTACAGCTCATCTGCAAAGGTAGAACATGGGAAAGAAGTGGGGGATATCCAGGTGCTGCCAGGCCAGGCAGGCACTGACTTGGACTTGCCACCAGTGTAAGATGATGACCACCCTCTCCCTAGCTCTGAGTTCCTCTGGGGTGCCCTGGTCCCCTCCCCAGACCTGGGCTCTAGGGCCCCTCAGGCCCCATGCCCATGGCTGAGAGAGAACTCTCCTCATGTGGAGACACCCCCTGCCTCTCCTTTTCAGTAAGCCTGTAAACATGTAGGCAGGATAGGAGTCCCTGGGTGGGGTTTCAGAACTGCTAGCCTATCCTTTCAGATTTATTCATTCTGGAAGCATCTTCTCTGGGACCTTCTGTCCAAGTTGGGGAAATGATTCAGACTCGGGCTCTACTTGGCCTCTTGTACAGCTTAAAATGTCCCCAGGTTTCTCTTTTCCATCGGTTCCCATTTCAGCTTCTGGAGGAGCTATCCCCACCAGGTCTGTCCCCGACCTTGATGTTAGCTACGCTCACTCCTAGGTCTCAGGCTTTGGTCTCTGTCTCCAATGTCCATCCATCAGGACTGGGGTCCTCTGCTCCCTGCTGCTGGTCTGTTGGGCCTCCCTAGCCAGCGGTCATCCAGCAATCTTCCAGGGCCCAGAACGCTTCCTTATCTTCCTTCCTCTAGGGCTGTGCCTGTTTAGAGCTGCTCAGTGGGGCAGCCCACCCAGGCCCTGGGTGAGGCAGAATTGGTAGGGCCTTTGAACTGTGGAAGGGAGAGGTCTCTGGGTTGTTCTGAGCCTGGGACGGTGCTGCCCAAATCTGTGCTGAGGGTGCCTGGATCATTCCTCCTCAGCACCCCTTTTCTAGAAGCCCTGGGGTACACAGGAAGACCCTTGAACATGCTTGGGAATGTCCCACTTGCACATCTGCTTCCTGCTGACTATCTTCCCCAGCACGAAAGCCCACAGAGAGGCAATCCCTTCTTCCCTTTAATGATATAAATCTCCCCCAGAGGGATGGTTAGCACGCCCCCCACCCGCCAAAACTGGCTTCAGAAAAGGCTTTTGGGCATTAAGGCTTTTATGATTTAAGCAAATTCAGAGAAGACTAAGGAACAGCACCCAGGAAGAGAGTAGGGAGGAGTGACAGAGGTTAGGGGAGGGAGGTCCTCGTGACAACTGGCACCCCGGTAAGCCCAACATCTAAGGAGTCAGAGCCCTCTGTCATTCCAGCATGGAGACCCAGTGTCTCCCTGCCACCTCCTTCCCTCAGCCTTGCCTCGGTCACATATCTTGCTTCTCATTGCAGCTGCTTCTTGCTGCCGCCTCCTTCCCCCAGCCTTGCCTCGGTCACATATCTTGCTTCTCATTGCAGCTGCTTCTTGCTGCCGCCTCCCCCCAGCGGCTCTTGGCTCTAAGCTAAGGGCCTGAGCCATTCCACATCCTACCCTGAGATTTTTCACATATTCCTAATGTTGCTGCTCTTTTGTTTTTCTTCCTCTCTGTTCCCGAAAGTGGACCGTTTGTTTCTCAGTCCATTTGCCGATGCTCTGGCGGAGTCAGGAGCAGAGGGGTGAGCCCGAGCTGGGTCAGTGAGAAACTAACCCAGGACAGTTTTGGAGGGAATAACTTAACTTTATTGGCACAACTCAGGGTCTTTATACTGGACCTTGTGAGGTGGAAATGGGGGTTGGGGAGTGAGGGCCCAGACAGTGGGAGCCATCATGGCTCCCTACCGGGGGCAACAAAACTCCCAGGTGTGTACTGGTAAATAGGAAGTGTGACATCTTACCTGCCCAGTACATCTAAGGGAAGCCTTAGGATATGGGATCTCACGGCTCCAAAGCTGTGGGGACAGTGGGCACAGACCCCATGGTACTCCAGCCAAATAGAGTCTCATCCCGATATCCTAACTCAAAGAAGGTATCTGACTGCCTGACACTGCCTGTCAGTCAATCTAGTCATCTTTCAGGTCACAAGTCCCAGAGGGTGGCTTCTGGGGTGTAGTGGGGTGACTCTCATGTCTGCACCTCTGCTGGTGCCGACAGAGGATGGGAAGCCTTTCATCTGAACACCTGGGGCCCTCCAGCTGGCTCATGGGTCCAGAGATACCAGCTCTGTAGATATGTAAGAGCCAGGGCTCCCTGCTCTGGGTTCCACAGCTGTGTGACCAGGCAAAGATGGTGTACTCGCTACTTTTCTTGTCACTGTGACAAAACACATGACAGAAGCGGCTTTGGGGAGGAGAATTTACTTGGGCTCATAATTTTGGGTGTTATCAGTGCATCATGGTGTGGAAAGTATTGCATCCAGAGCAGGTCAGTCTACAGCAGTGGAAGCTTGAAGGCAGAGCTTCTTCACATGTTGGTGGAGCAGGAGGCAGAGGAGGCTGGAGCTGGAACCACGGGTCTGACTTTCAGTGGCCGTGCCCATCGGCTAGGCCTCCAGTCACAAGGGCTTCACAGCCCCTGAAACAGCCACCAAGTGTTCAAACACAGGAGCCTGGGGTGGGTGGGGGGGCGGTTCACATCCAAGTCACAGCTGTCACCAGTTCTCCATGGAGCGCTCACTGGTCCTCCATCCTCAGGCTCTTTTGAGGATAGACTGAGATAGGACATGCCAGGTACCTGCAGGGAGTCTCCTAAAGAGAGCAGCAGCACTTGTTCAGCTGTCTGGGAGTGGGAGTATCGAGAGTCTGAACTGGCCGCACCCCGAGACAGGGCATGGCCGCAGCGATCCTGGAGCTCTGTGACTTTCTCTTGGAGAGCTGGCACTCCAGTAGGAACAAGGACTGACGACGGAAGGAATTTTAAACATAGGAAGCCGAGGTCCTGGGCTTGTTAAAATGTCTGCACCAACCTGAATTTTCCCAAGAATGTAAATTGCTGTGAAGGCCAAATCATTGAACAACACTGGCTTCTGAGGTCCTGGGTTTTGCTTCACTTGGTCTTTACAGCGCTGCTTTGTGCACCTCCAGGGGAGCTGATAACTGAATCAATAGCTGCTTTGCTCTAATTTATTGAGCTCTATTGCCTAAACCTAATTAGCATGTTTCTGAGTCACATGGAGCCTTGAATCCTGCTCTTAGATAGGCATTTGATTGCGTAGCAGAGCCAATCACTTATCTGGGCTAAAGGTGGCAGGGGCAGCTAGACGAATCCCAGTAACAATATTATTCAAAGTGAAAGTCACAGCCAGGTAAGAAGACATGGTTCCTGAGGGCAAGCTCCTGTGACTTTGTGGTCTCCAGCTTCAGTCTGCCAATGAGAGTCAGGGGAAGGCAGTCTATGCTGGAAGCTGCCGCAGGGGACAGAGGAGAGCATATATGAGAGGTACGCAGGGAGACCATACCTTAGACTCATTTGCTTGTAAAGAAGGACTCCTTGAGGTCCAGCATGGCAGAGGCTATCCTTCTAGATGGAGGGACTGAGGAAGGGGTGGCCTGGCTGACCATTGGTAGACGGAGAGACTCAGGAGTGGTCTGGTCCAGGGCCATCTAAGGACAGAGGTATCAAATGGGATGAATGTATGCTACCTCCTCCTAACCCCAAACCTCCCCTGATAGTCTGCACCATGCAGCGGGAATATGACAAATGGGGAGAATCCAGCCCTTCTGGTTGGGACACAGGGCTCAGGAGTGGCCCCAAGCAACAGAGGGCAGCACAGTGCAGAGTGAGTCTGGAAAGCGGAGACTTGGGGTTAAAGATTTAGACAAACAAGGCAAGTCTCCCTGGGCAAGAGGGGCTGGGGTCAAAATCAGGGGGACTCTGGCAAGCGGCTGTTTAAGAGAACTCAGACATAATCGTGTGTGTGTGTGTGTGTGTGTGTGTGTGTGTGTGTCGCACGCACATGCACGCACATGTGCGCGGGCGCATGATGGTGCATGTGTGTGCTGGTGCATGTGTGTGTGTGGATGTATATAGAGGCCAGAGGTCAGCCTTGGGTGTCTCATGGATTACAAGTGTCCACCACTGTGCCTGGCTTTTGTTTTGCGCTGTTTTGAGTACAGTTTGGGGAATGGAACTCGGCGTCCCTGTACTTGTGTGGTGAGCACTTTATCAACTGAGCCACCTCCCCAGTTCTGAGATGTAAAATGTATGTGACATAAAAATTCACCACTATATGGGGCTGGAGAGATGGCCTAGCAGTTAAGAGCGCTGACTGCTCTTGCAGAGGACCCGGGTTCAATTCCCAGCACCCACATGGTGGCTGAGAACCATCTTTGACTCCAGTTCCAGGGGAATCCAACACCCTCTTCTGACCTCCGTGGCACTGCATGACCCGGGTGCACAGACCTGCATGCAAACAGTACATTCATACACATAAACTATATAGTTAAAAATGTCTAGCAAAGAAATAAATAAACTGTCAATTTCTTTGAAAAAAAATTCACCACTATAAAGTGTGAGAATCCAGTGGCTTTCATGTGTTCTCTGTGTTGCGCAAGCATCACCATTGTCTAATTTCAGAATATTTATGTCACCCCCCCCAAAGAAAGTCAGTAGCAACACTCCCTTTTATTCCCACTTCCTGTCCAGCCTCTAGTAAAGATAGTCAGTTTTCTACTTCTTTTTTTTTTTTTTTTGGTCTTTTTGAGACAGGGTCTCCCTGTAGTCCCAGCTGTCTTGGAACTCACTCTGTAGACCAGGCTGGCCTTGAACTCACAAAAATCCACCCGCCTCTGCCTCCCAAGTGCTAGGACTGTTTTCCACTTCTATTGATTCCTTAAGTGAAATAAGCAGAAATGTGATTTTTGTGTCTGGATTTTCTTAGCATAGCTTTCAAGATTCATTCATTTATTCCTTTTTACAGCTCAGTAATATTCTCTTGTATGGATATACCACATTGTATTTACCCATCATCTGTTGATGGCCATTTGGATTGTATATACATACATTTTAAAGTATTATGAATAGTACTATTAATATCATGAGCACTTGTATAAAAGTCATTATGTAAAGTTAGATTTGTCATGTTTCTTGGGTATGTGTGCTTAAGAGTGAAATTAGGGGATTATTGGTAATTTCAACTTCTAAGGAACTGCCAAGCTTTTTTCATGGGCTGTTTTTGAGAGATTAGGAAGTAGGGGTCCATGTAGGGAACATAGAGCCAAGTGATGGAGCCCAGGTGCCAGACTAGGGCTGGGCTTACTGCATTTCCAGTATGAAGTCTGAGACTGCAAACAGGGCTGGAAGGCAACAGCAAGAGCAAGGCCCCGGAGAAGTCTGGGGGCCTGGGCAGGGAGGGCAGGGAGGCAGAAGGGTCTCCCTGGGACATGGGTTCAAGCCCTCCCTGTGGCCTGGAAGCGAGTCTGGGCTTCAGAGCTGGCCCCTCTTTGCAGTGACCTAACCCGCTGGTAAAGGGCAAAGGCTACTAACCACCTCTTCTCCCTTGCTTCAGCTTTCTGCAGACAGATGCAGTGCTGTGAGCACTGTGCCGCCCTGGACCATCTGCAGCAGGAATGCAGAACTGCCCTGGCAGAGGTGGGGTGAGGTCAGCCAGCGTGACTCTCCACCAGTGCGTGGAGGGGGGGCAGCTATAAAGCCAGGCAGTTATTCCCTTGCTTGTCACTGGCAGGAGATATACCAAGGGGAGGAGAGGAACAAAGAATTGTCCCAGTACCTGATCAAGGGGAACAGGACTCAGCATATCACCTTCTTCCATGCAGCCCTCTGTGCCACGCAGCCTGGGCTCCTAGGCCCTTGTCCTCAGACCACCTTTGCTGTTTCCTCTTCCTAGGCCCTGTGTCCCCAGGAACAGCTTTTCTCCATTCAATGAGGAAGAAGAGGGCGCTGTGAGGACTCTCACCAGACCTGCTAGAACCAGACTGGGGCCCTCTGCTTCAGCTCTAGGGGTCCTGCAGCCCCCTGTCCCCTACCTACCCATCTGAAGGTCATGAGCAGAGAATGACCTCAGCAGGCACAGGCCTCCAGCCTCGAGGGGCCTGCAGCCTGCCACTGCCCCCACAGCCTGGCTGGGCTGTCAGCCTGTTAGATCATTCTGAGGTTGACTGGTAGACATAAACCCCTACATCCCTGGAGGCCCCGTGTGTGCCCTGGTTAGCTTTTTCTTTATAAATCTCTGGCATTTTGTTGAAAAGAAATCTCTTTACGAAATAGTTAGTTTATTAAATTAGGAGGCCAGAACAGATGAGAGATGATTTGAGCCACAGATACACGAACAGTGCTTCTTGCTCTCAGCAAGAAGGATTTTGAAGAGAAACATGATTAAAAAGAATGGGTGGGGGAATGAGCGGGAACACGGGTCTAGATTTGTTAAAAATAAATAAATACAATAAAAAAAAAAAAAGACAAAAAAAAAAAAAAAAAAAAAAAAAAAAAAAGAATGGGATTCCCATGAGCCAGGCTGAGCTGATTGAATCATCATCTGAGAAAAAAATGGGTTAGACCTAGAGGGGAAGCCAAGAACTTACTTCCAAGTGCCTACCCCTCCCAGAAAAGGGAGCCAGGTATCATGGGATGACTGTCGGCTAGCCCAACCGGATGCCACGATCCAGGCCACAGGTAACTTGAAGAGCTTCCTGGAGAGGAGTAAAGTCCAGCCAGGAACACCGTTGGCTGCTGTCCAAACTGGACACACTCTCCTCCCTGGTGGAATGGCTACCACAGCCTGCTTGCTAGATAGTTTTTTGCAGTTTGCTTCCTTTATTTAATGATTGCCATGGCTGATACTGCCATCTTGACAGGATCTAGAATCACCTAGGGGATTAGGTTATTTAGGCGTGAAGATCCACCATAATTGTGAGTGACTGCCCATTCCTTGGGCTGGAGTCCTGGACTGAATAAAGAGGAGGAGACTGAGCAGCAGCGCTCATCTCGCTCTGCTTCCTGACTATGGGTGTGATGTGACCTCGTGTCCTTGATGTTGTTTCTTCCCCGTCATAACTGACTGTATCCTGGAACTGTGAGCCAAAACAAGCCCTTCATTCTCTAAGTTGCTTTTGTTGGGTATTTTTAACACAGCAACAAGACAAGTGACTAATACAGTGATATATATCCTAGAATGTTCCACGTCAGTTCATAGAGATGTTCCTCATCCTTTCTATAGATATTGCAGAATTCCATCCAGTGAACTTGGACTTTACATCTAACTTGACTTTGAATGACCATTTGTGTTACTGCCAACATTTTGCACCCGTCAAGTATTACCCAATGATAACCTTTTGCACCCTGTAGGTGGACTGGTACCTGAGGGGCTTCCGAATTGAAGAGTAAGTCCATGCAGTAATGGGTGCCACAGGGTGGTATCAGCTCAGGAGCTCTTTCCAAAGTCAGTTTTAAAAGAATTCAAGGACTGAAGTGATGGCTCAGTTGGGAAAGTGTTTGCTATGCAAGCCTAAGTACCTGAGTTTGGATATCCAGGGCCCAGATAAAAGCCAGGTGAGGTGGGATACACCTGTAACCACAGTGCTGGGGGGCAGGGCGAAACAGAGATACGTAGATCCCTGGAGTTTGCTGGCCTGCCAGCCTAGCCAATTGTTGAGCTCCAGGTTCAGTGAGAGACCCTTTCTCAAAACAGAAAGTGGAGAGCAATTGAGGAAGATACTGGATATCCATCTCTGGCCTCTGCGTGCTCACACATGGGTGGGGTGCACCTGCCCATACATGTGCATGTGCACACGCACCATACTCACGCAAAACTAAAGAAGTGCATCATTATAGGAACTCATCCCTGGCACTGTATATTCCAGACGTTAGCTTACCTGTGACTTGGAGCATCAGCTCCCCATCCAAAGATGCCAGAAGTGAAAGAGGTTCTGCTGAGCCCCCACCCCACCCCAAACTCAGAGGTCCTATTAGCATATCATCTTACTCATGCTCTTTCTTTCTTCACAAAAGCTCACTGTTCCCACAGCTTCTAGACAATGGCTTTCATAATTCATGGTTATTTGGGATGAAAATAAAGTTTCCATCTATGCTGTGTGTAAGCCTGACTTTCTTGGAAAATCTCAGATGGTTGTTTCCTATTGAGTTAGATCTCATAAACTCAGAAACACTCCCAGTTTGGAGCACATTGTGTATATAAGGGGAAGAAAAATGGCCTCTTTGTGTCTGCCTGGAGATAGCCCCAAGTTGGGACGATGGCCAGCTATGGGTTTGGCCTGGGCCAACCTCCCTTGTAGAGGACCCCCAGTCCTACACTTCTGGGGGCAGCTCCACCCTGATTCTGGAAAGCTAGTGCCCTGTATTATGTCACACTATCAAGACAAATATAAAATACAAATATAAAATACACACAGGACTAGGTCTGCAGAGCGCCACCGTGCTTGCTGTCTTCAAGTGGTGTGTTCACAATGAGTTTTAGTTCCTTTGCATTTATTGTTGTTTTATAATGATCAGGCTTCCCTGATTGGAAAATAGTTCATTTAAATTTTTATGTTTATTTATTTATTTGTTTAACCTTATTTGTGTGTGTGAGAGAGAGAGAGGAGAGAGAGAGAGAGAGAGAGAGAGAGAGAGAGAGAGAGAGTTAGTTCTCTCCTTCTACCAGGTTGGTCCCGTGGATCAGGTTATGGTTGTTAGGCTTGGCAGTAGGGCCTTTATACATGAAATCATCTTGTTGGCTCAGATAGTACCTTTTCTAAAAATAATAGCTAAAAGATCACTTGTCTTCTCTTGGCTCACCTGTGCCAGGAGATAGAAAAAAAATGGATGTATCCAGAAACTGCTGTCTTCCACCAGGTGTGAGTTCAAGTTGAATACGAGTTGGTGGTGCCAACAGTACCTGAACAGGGTATATGTCATGCCCTGACATCTCTTCACCATCTGCAACAACACTTTGTTCACCTATACATGTCAGGAACTTTGTTAGAGTTAAATGTGATGCTGTTATTGTCTTTAAGATGATGGCAGTTGAATGACAAGACAAAAGTAAAGCAATGATTACTGAGACTAAAAAGAGACATGCTTTAGATAGGGTAGTTAGCTTTGGCAGATGCAGGGGCAAGGGCAAATGACTCCCAGGCCACAAGGCTAGGAGGGCTTCCACAAGCAGCTAGTCATACCAGCTGAGTTTTGTTGGAATGAAGGTTGAAGGTCAAAAGAAGACCATGGAGGCTTGGGAGATAACAGAGTTGGCATCCCTTGTAGGAAAGCCAGGCATGTCGATGGCTCATACATGAGGGATGGTTTCCGGGCAGTGTGAAATGGGGGCAGATGAGATGCAGAGGCTGCAGGTGGAGGGGCTGAGGGCTAGGCTGGAACTCAGCTGCTGAGAGCACTGCTGATAGCTTGACTTCATCCGGAAAGGGACGAGGTGGAGGTCAAGACTGAAAGTAGAAGCAAGCCACTGTTACATTTGCATCTTATCGAAAGACACTTTGGCAGCCGGGTAAAGTAAGTGGATTGTAAGGGGTTGGAACTGGGGCCAGGGAGACCAAGCGAGAGTCCTTGGGTAAGAAATGATAGTGGCTGGATGGAGAATGAACCTGTGGGGCTGAAGAGGAGCAGTTGTGGGGAACAAAGCTGTCAGAAGCATGCTGCCAAAGGCTATGTGATTGGGAGCACCTGGAGACACATGAAGAGCTTAGTAAATATCTGTATGTAACTTTTTAACCACTGGCCACCAAGTACAGACCCCCAAGACAGCTGAGAGAAAGTACCTTTCCTGTACCATCTCAAGAAAGTGGCCAAGGGGAATGTCCTAGTTCTGTTTTCTATTGTGATGAAAACACTGACCAAAACCAACTTGGGGAGGAAAGGGTTTATTTTATTTTACGTCTCCCAAGTCATAGCTCATCACCAATGAAAGTCGAGGCTGGAGCTCCAGGCAGGAGCGGACCACAGACCATGGAGGAACACTGCTCACTGGCTTGCTCCCCTGGCCTCTACTCAGCCTGCTTTCTTACACAACCCAGGACCACCTGTCCAGGGGTGGCACCACCCACACTGGACTGGTTCCTCCCACATCACTGAACAATCAAGAAACTGCCCCACACATGTGGCCGCAGGCTAGTCCAATGGTGAGAGTTCCTCGGTCGAGGTTCCCTCTGCCCAGGTGTGTCAAGTTGACAACTGAAGCTGTCCAGCATGGGGATCATCTAGAAGAATATTCTCACAGAGCCCTTTTTTCTTACCATTCTCTACCCCAGCTCCACCTCTCATTTTCTCGTATCCATGGCAACCACTTCCAACATCTTTCCTTATTCTTGCTAGATTTACTAATTTCTTAGGATTTGTTCTATTTTACTTTCCATTTTCACCTTTCTCCTCAAGATTGTTTTAAAACATTTATTGATCTTTATTTTCCTTTTTAATACTGAGAATTAACAGGTCTTTTCACCCATGTATATCTAACTTCTTGTGTGTGTGTGTGTGTGTGTATGTATGTACGTATGTATGTATGTTTAATCCTTTGTGTTAATATAATAGAGACCTCAGCACCAAGTATGCCCACAGAAGTCACAGAGGAGAAGACTACATACATTTATCACTTAATATCATTTATTTTGGCTATGATATGAAAATACATAAATTAGTGTTTCTCCCAGATAATGGGAATTTTGTGGCATTGAGGGTGGAAAGTACTTTCATAGATCTGTGTAATTATCCAAACGGCCATGGGATATTATTAGTACCCTCCTTTTATAAATGAGAAAACATGTCTAGAGATGTGTATGATTTGAACTTTGATAATTCATCAAGCAAATTGGTGGCTTATTATGAGCCTGGCCACACTGACATCTCTTTTTTTAAAAATTTTATTTTATTTTGTATGTGTATGAATGTACTATCTGCATGTAGGTTTGTGCACCTATGTCGTGCAAGGCCACAGAGGTCAGAAGAGGGCGTCGGACTCCCCTGGAACTGGAGTTAAAGATGGTTCTCAGCCGCCATGTGGGTGCTGGGGATAGAACCCGGGTCCTCTGCAAGAGCAGTCGGTGCTCTTAACCACTAGGCCATCTCTCCAGCCCCGANATCACCTGGGAGTTTGCTGGCCTGCCAGCCTCAGCCCAATTGTTGAGCTCCAGGTTCAGATGGAGAAACCTCCTTTTCAAAACGAAAGTGGAGAGCAATTGAGGAGATACTGGATATCCATCTCTGGCCTCTGCGTGCTCACACATGGGTGGGGTGCACCTGCCATGACATGTGCATGTGCACACGCACCATACTCACGCAAAACTAAAGAAGTGCATCATTATAGGAACTCATCCCTGGCACTGTATATTCCAGACGTTAGCTTACCTGTGACTTGGAGCATCAGCTCCCCATCCAAAGATGCCAGAAGTGAAAGAGGTTCTGTCTGAGCCCCAACCCCCACCCAAACTCAGAGTCTATTTGCATATCATCTTACTCAATGCTCTTCTTTCTTCACAAAAGCTCACTGTTCCCACAGCTTCTAGACAATGGCTTTCATAATTCATGGTTATTTGGGATGAAAATAAAGTTTCCATCTATGCTGTGTGTAAGCCTGACTTTCTTGGAAAATCTCAGATGGTTGTTTCCTATTGAGTTAGATCTCATAAACTCAGAAACACTCCCAGTTTGGAGCACATTGTGTATATGAGGGGAAGAAAAATGGCCTCTTTGTGTCTGCCTGGAGATAGCCCCAAGTTGGGACGATGGCCAGCTATGGGTTTGGCCTGGGCCAACCTCCTCTGTAGAGGACCCCCATCCTACACTTCTGGGGGCAGTCCACCCTGATTCTGGAAAGCTAGTGCCCTGTTATGTATGTCACACTTATCCAAGAACAAATATAAAATACCAAATATTAGAATACACACAGGACTAGGTCTGCAGAGCGCCACCGTGCTTGCTGTCTTCAAGTGGTGTGTTCACAATGAGTTTTAGTTCCTTTGCATTTATTGTTGTTTTATAATGATCAGGCTTCCCTGATTGGAAAATAGTCATTTAAATTTTTTATGTTGATATTTATTATTGTTTAACCTATATTTGTCTGTTCTGTGAGAGAAAGAGGAGAGAGAGACGAGAGACGAGAGAGAGAGAGAGAGAGGAGAGAGAGTTAGTTCTCTCCTTTACCAGGTTTGGTCCCGTGGATCAGTTATGGTTGTTAGCTTGGCAGTAGTGGCCTTTATACATGAAATCATCTTGTTGGCTCAGATATGTACCTTTTCTAAAAATAATAGCTAAAGATCACTTGGTCTTCTTTGGCTCACCTGTGCCAGGAGATAGAAAAAAAATGGATGTATCCAGAAACTGCTGTCTTCCACCAGGTGTGAGTTCAAGTTGAATACGAGTTGGTGGTGCCAACAGTACCTGAACAGGGTATATGTCATGCCCTGACATCTCTTCACCATCTGCAACAACACTTTGTTCACCTATACATGTCAGGAACTTTGTTAGAGTTAAATGTGATGCTGTTATTGTCTTTAAGATGATGGCAGTTGAATGACAAGACAAAAGTAAAGCAATGATTACTGAGACTAAAAAGAGACATGCTTTAGATAGGGTAGTTAGCTTTGGCAGATGCAGGGGCAAGGGCAAATGACTCCCAGGCCACAAGGCTAGGAGGGCTTCCACAAGCAGCTAGTCATACCAGCTGAGTTTTGTTGGAATGAAGGTTGAAGGTCAAAAGAAGACCATGGAGGCTTGGGAGATAACAGAGTTGGCATCCCTTGTAGGAAAGCCAGGCATGTCGATGGCTCATACATGAGGGATGGTTTCCGGGCAGTGTGAAATGGGGGCAGATGAGATGCAGAGGCTGCAGGTGGAGGGGCTGAGGGCTAGGCTGGAACTCATCTGCTGAGAGCACTGCTGATAGCTTGACTTCATCCGGAAAGGGACGAGGTGGAGGTCAAGACTGAAAGTAGAAGCAAGCCACTGTTACATTTGCATCTTATCGAAAGACACTTTGGCAGCCGGGTAAAGTAAGTGGATTGTAAGGGGTTGGAACTGGGGCCAGGGAGACCAAGCGAGAGTCCTTGGGTAAGAAATGATAGTGGCTGGATGGAGAATGAACCTGTGGGGCTGAAGAGGAGCAGTTGTGGGGAACAAAGCTGTCAGAAGCATGCTGCCAAAGGCTATGTGATTGGGAGCACCTGGAGACACATGAAGAGCTTAGTAAATATCTGTATGTAACTTTTTAACCACTGGCCACCAAGTACAGACCCCCAAGACAGCTGAGAGAAAGTACCTTTCCTGTACCATCTCAAGAAAGTGGCCAAGGGGAAATGTCCTAGTTCAGTTTTTTTGTTAGCTAATGACAAACATGACCAAAACCAACTTTGGAGGAAAGGTTTATATTTTATTTATACGCTCCGGTCCATTAGTCATAGTCAGAGCCCAAGAGCGAGGCTGACCCAGGGCAGGACTAGAAGCAGACCATGGAGGAAACATGCTCACTGGCTTGCTTCCCTGGTCTATCTCTCAGCCCTGCTTTCTTACACACACCAGGACACCTGCCCAGAGGGATCCACCACAGTGCTGGTTCTCCCACATCACTGAACAATCAAGAAACGCCCCGCACACATGTGGCGCAGGCCAGTCCAATGGTGAAGTTCCCTGGTTGAGGTTCCCTCTGCCCAGGTGTGTCAAAGTTTGACAACTGAACTGTCCGCATGGGGATCAACTGTAGAAGAAATTTCACAAAGAGCCTTTTTTTTTTTTTTTTTTCAATCATTTTTTTTTATTGAATAGCTTTTGTGCATATTTACATCATTTTCAATTAGTTCAGCATATCTCCCCTTCCCTTCACCCCCACCCACCCAACCGAAATCATTGCATTCTTGCCATGACTGTCCTGCATATCTTCTCAGTTTTTTTTTCCATTTTTTATGTATAATGATACACCCATTGAGTACAAGCATCCTCTTATGTATAACCAATTTGCATGGCTGTTGTGCCTAAACCCCACAGCCACACCTTCTAGCGTGTGGGGTGAGGGGTTGTAATGTTCAATCAGGTTAATCAAATGAGGGTCCAGATACATTGCTGTAGTCTCCCTCTTCTCCCAATCACAGCCCTTACACTTTACCACGCCCTCTGTTCCGATCTCAGGATTATTCCCTGGGCTTAGAAAAGGGGCACAAGTGGATGAGAAGCAGAACAGTCCACTCTCTCTGGAGCTGTGTCTTGGATTCCTGGTCAATTCTGGCTGTTTCTTTCACTGGCTGACTGTGTCCAGGAATAACTTCATCCTACTAATGAAGCAACAAGCAATTTGAGTATATAAGATTTAAGCAGCATTAATAGTTATGGTAAGGTTACATTGTTTAGACATAAATGTTTAGATGAGATGGTTGATCCGAACTACATTTTTTCCTGTTAAATATGATGGGGTCTTACTGTTGGCTTTATGTGTCTCCTAACCTGTAGGATGTAAGCTTGTGGCACAAGCATGGGTATTCCTCCAAGGAGAGAGCCATAGATATGGATATCTCAATTAGATTTGGATATACAGGCATATGGCTGCCTCTGCTTGACAGTATTTCAGGCAGGTAGGTGTAGCTGGTTGTCGACGGTGGAGTCTTGCTTGACTCAAGGAGACCCGTATTTGCTTTATTGATTTAGTGGCCTTGTAACCACTCTCTGGTCCAGGGCCATCTGCAACATTGCTGTGTGGTCTCAATGATTTTTCACCATGCTTACATCATGTCTTCAGCCAGCAGAAGAGCCCTTTCTTTCTTACCATTTCCTCCCCAGCTCCACCTCTCATTTTCTCGTATCCATGGCATACCACTTCCACATCTTTCCTTATTCTTGCTAGATTTACTAATTTCTTAGGATTTTTCTATTGTTGACTTCTCCATTTTTCACTTTTCTCCAGATTTTTATACGAACTTTACTTATCTTTATTTTCCTTTTTTAATACTGAGAGATTAACTAGGCTTTTCACCATGTATATCTAACTTTCTTGTGTGTGTGTGCTGTGTGTAGTATGTATGTACTAGTATGTATGTTAAGTCCTTTGTACTGTTAATATAATAGAGACCTCAGCACCAAGTATGCCCACAGAAGTCACAGAGGAGAAGACTACATACATTTTCACTTAATTTATCATTTATTTTGGCTCATGATAATGAAAATACATAAATATAGTGTTCTCCCAGATAGGAGGGAATTTTGGCATTTGAGGGTGGAAAGACTTTCATAGATCTGTGTAATTATCCAAACGGCCATGGGATATTAGTTAGTACCCTCCTTTTATTAAATGAGTAAAAATGTCATAGAGATTGTGTATGATGTGAACTTTGATAATTGCATCAAGCAAATTGGTGGCTATTATGAGGCCTGGCCACAATTGACATCTCTTTTTTAAAAATTTTATTTTATTTTGTATGTGTATGAATGTACTATCTGCATGTAGGTTTGTGCACCTATGTCGTGCAAGGCCACAGAGGTCAGAAGAGGGCGTCGGACTCCCCTGGAACTGGAGTTAAAGATGGTTCTCAGCCGCCATGTGGGTGCTGGGGATAGAACCCGGGTCCTCTGCAAGAGCAGTCGGTGCTCTTAACCACTAGGCCATCTCTCCAGCCCCGACACTGACATCTCTTAAGAAGGATGGGCACATTCACATGTTTGTTTGCCGGTCCCTGCTGGGAGCAAGGGCATGACTTCTCCAAGGTCACACAGCTGTCAGAAGATGGCTGGTGAGCTGGCTTAATAGATAAAAGCACTTGCTGTGCAAGCCTGGTGACCTGAGTTCGATCTCTAGAGCCCATGTAAAAGGAGGAAGGAGAGAATACATTCCACAGTTATCCTCTGTGGCATACACATATCCACACAGACATCACAGTGATGATAGCAGTAGTGATGATGATCACGGTGATCATGATAAAAGAGACTATACTAGAAGGATGTAGACAGCTTATAGAATCACTGGAGAATCTGGTCAATGAGGACCTGGAGAGGATAGGCTTCTGGTTTCCTTGGGAGGTGACTCTTCTGAGTCAGAGCAGGCGCCATAGCAGCAGAAGAGGAAATGGATCCTAGGAAGCAGCACCAACTAACATGCACCCAAGGAGATGCCTTCCACTCTGCAAACCAAGGACACTGAAGGGCGGTGGCACTCCCTTAGCATCCATGTCCCCTTATTATTTGCTGAAAAAAGGACCCTGGTTTTGTTCATCATCATGGTGACTCTCAGCTCAGACATAAAACCAAATCCACTATTCAGTCATGATTGAGTCTAGCTGTACAGTAGTCATGTGATCTAGTTTTGTTCATTGAGAAGTGAGTTGAGGTTCTCTGGGCCTCTTCTTCCTCTGAACAGGGATGAAGGGGACGGGGGCTGGACAAGGGTGAGCATTAGTAGCAGCATTTCTCTGCCATCTGGCTGCTCACCTGCAGTCCAGCCAGCTGTGGAATTGGGTGGAGCCAAGGAGTTGGAGGCAGAACTTTCCTTGGAGTTGCTTGCTGTTAAATTGGGTTATCTTAGTTGCAGCTATAGGCAGCCTGATGGCTACAGAAATGTCCTAGGGTGGAAGGGCAGACTTCTTCCCTTCTAGATTTATTTTCCTCTAAGACCACTGGGAAGAAGGGCCACTGATATCACTCTGAGATGAGGGAAGGAGATACTGAAACAAGCAAGGATTTCTGCATAGAGCCAATGATTCAACAACAAGACACCTACAACTCCGTCTGATCTGGAACTCCCAGGATTCTGTGGTCAGGAACAAGAATCTAGACTCTTCCCAGGTCTGCCTCCATCCAAAGCTTCCCGAGGTCATCCTTTTCTACCTTCTACCTCTCTAAATCTGCCATATATATTTTTCTTCTTCTTTGAAAATAAACCTAAGCAAGCTCCATGTGCTGCTATCTATTCTTAGAGTCCTCTGAATAACATTTTAAAAGCATATTCTCTCCTCTCTAAGTCATAGCCATGCATACACACAAACACACTTGCATAATCAACACTCAGATGATCTCCAGGCTGGGAGTCTAATCAGCAAACAGGTCCCACCTCACTTGCCCCCAGACCACACTCCTGTAACCTCTATGTGCCTGTGTCTTGCAGTTGACCAGTGAGATGAACCTTCGACTTGAGGTGAGAATTCCAGCTGTGCTGCCTCCTTCTGGGGTGGTCCTGGGCAAACAGATGTTCTCAGAGATCACCTAAGATGACAGCTGTCCTAGAGCCTGGTGTCAAGTAGGCAATCCATGAAAGATAAGTAGAAGTCACACGGCATTGCCTGGAGGAGGTGTGGACACAGACAGGGATGAAGGGGACGGGGGCTGGACAAGGGTGAGCATTGGTAGCAGCGTTTCTCAGAAGGCAGGTGTTGATAGGAGGGATTCAGAGGTAGCTGAAATCTATACATCGAGGCCCCATCCCTGGACAGTGTTGGGCACCTGGCTTTTTGGATCCCACCTTTATCTTTAAGCTATTGCCCTTTTGTTGATTCGGTGTTTAAAAGCTCATTCATCATTTCTGTCCTGAGTATGAAAGAATAAAATCTGTTGAAATGTGTGTGGCAGAGGAATATAAAGAAAAAATTAAAAATCTCAATCCCGCTCTACAGAGATCTCTGTTCCTAATATGTTCACAATTCTCCTACCCTCCCTACTAGCCAGAGGTTGCAAGGAGCATGTCACCATCAGGCTCCCCAGTCTTTGGAATGCATATATTGTATAATTAGTAGTCAACAGATAGGCAGCAGGTTGATTGATGGTGGCTATGTTTTCCTATCACTTGGCCTAGAATCAACAGCAGATGACATTTCATTGTGACTTGCTCCATGTCTGTCACTGTTCCACACATGTACTTAACTCATAATTTCAGAATGTCTCCATGAAGTAGGTACAGAGATTACCCCCACCCCCATTTTACATAAGGTTTAGTAAGCTGATATGAAAGGATGTGTCCAAAATCATGCAGCAAGGAGCTGACCTCAGACAGGGACTTCTAAGCCACACAGCCTCCAATCCTTCAAGGTATCAGCCCTACAAGACAGTCTTTCCTTTCAGCCTCATGCATTGTGTGGACGTGGTCAGCCTAACCTGTGCTCTTTTCTGTGGGACAGAAGAGGTGTTTGGAGGAAGGTCAAGAGCCCCTGGAGATAGGTGTGGATATCCACACAGGTGTGCTCAGCATGACCCTAAGTGAGAAATTTCCAGAGTCTGAGGCTTGATCTTCAGTCCTGGAGTTCAATGTACTCCTCTTACTCAGCCCCAGGGATTCGCACTGTTAAACCAGCTCATAGGACACAGAATCCAGGATACCAGTGCGCCAGTTCACATGATATTTAATCTGTTTGGGGTTGTTAATAGTGCAATGCTACAAATTGGGTAAGTTACTTAAAAAGAAGTTTATTTTAACTCTCAGTTCTTGTTGAAGGACAAGGGACCCCATCCCAGGGAATGGTCTTCTGCTAGCAGATTCCGAAATGCACACATCACATAGCAAGAAATAGTGAGTGAACATCTGGTTTGGGTCTCTTTCCCTCTTACAAAGCCATCAGGATTAAGGAATGGGATCCCACCATGATGACCTTGTCCCAGCCATCCCCAAGGCCCCACATCTAAGCTTTACGGTCTGATTAAGGTTTCACGCTGGTAATGCCTTACAGTGGGGAATAACTTTCAACACCAGTTTTTGGAAGGGACAAACCATGTTCAGATCATAGTCTACAGAGAACCCTGGGAGTTACGGTTCTTCTTCCTCCCATTTATTTGCTGATGGCCCCTTAGGCATTATGACCAGACTGCCCTGGTTCTCGTCCCAAGTACCAGAGTGGACAGGCCTGGCCTCACGCTTTACTGAGCTCAGCTGCCAACTTGACACAAACCCAGAGTCATGTGGGAAGAGGAAAGCACAACTGAAGAATTCCTCCGTCAGAGTGACCAATGACCAAGTCTGGGAGGCATTTTCCTAAACTGGTAATCGATGTAGGAGGGCCCAGACCCCTGTGTACCATACCATCCCTGGGCAAGTGAGCATGGGCCGTAGTAGAAAGCAAGCTGGGCAAGCCAGAAGAAGCAAGCCAATAAGCAATGTTCCTCTGTGGTTTCTTCCTTAAGCTGCTGTCTTGAGTTCCTGCCTTGGCTTCCCTCGGTGTTGGACTGAAACTTGTAAGCTAAAACAAACCTTTTCCTTCCCAAATTGCTTTTGGTCATGGCGTTTGTCATGGCACAGAGAAGCAAGATAGAACGCTGAATTTTCCTTGAGCAAGTTATAGATTCTTTTCGAGCCTCTATGCCCTGCTTTGTAATGGGTGAATAATGTCACCTTTCTCTACTCTTGTTGGGAGAGCAGGTGACTCAAGCATAATCTACACAGAGTCATATACTCTTTGGAGATGCCCGAAGGTAATGCTTGGTGTCTCATCAGTGCTTAATAAATATTGGCTTTGGGTATTGGCACAGCTTTGTAGACAGACTAACACAACCTTGATTCATGGGGAGGCGGATGTTTTCTGTCTCTCCTTAGAGCTGTGGTCTCTTTTAGGCAGAGAACATTTTCATTGCTGTTGTATTTATCATATCCTGATGCCTATCTGTTCCTAACATGTGTGTGGTTTAGGGTACAACTGAGCAGATGACTGAAAGAACTACACCCCCTTCAAAATAGTTGACAAAAGTTTGAGCATGTGAAGATTCCCAAAGATACCACCGACCTGGACCAGGCAGAGGTAGGCGCAGGTCTAGGGAGACGGGGATAGAGTAAACTTCAGCCCGTATAGGGGGAACCAGAGCCCATGTGCCCTGAACATGTGCTCTCAGAAAGGTGGCCATTCTGAGCTCACAGCTGAGGCCCCAGAGGGCCTGTGTGGAGACTGACATTTTTTGTCCAAGTATGTTCTTGGGCCCAGCACTCAGTTGCAGTGTTTGCTCTGATCACAAGCGTTTGCTGGAGTCCATCTGCCTCTGAGCTCACACACACTGGCCAGTTCATTTCTTGCAGAGGACCAGGGTTCGATCCCCAGCACTCACATGGTGGCTAAGAACCGTCTGTAACTCCAATTCCAGGAGAACTCCAGTTCCAGGGGAATCCGAGACNAGGGGAAAACAAGCTGAGCAGAGAGCTAAAGAACGACAACCCCCGGCAAAAGAGGGACAAAAGGTTGAGCAGAAAAAATGTGAAGAGGCCCAAAGATAACCACCTACCCTTATACCGTTCAAGTTTTTTCTCATTCTATTTTACTTTTTCATATATAACTTCATCCGCTTAATAGTGGAAACCAAGCCCAATGTTCCCTGAACATTTGCGTCCTACATAAATTTTGCCATTTCTTATCTCACACATGAGTCCACCATATTTCCTTTTGTGTTATACTTTGACAATTTTTTTTTCCAAATTCTGTGGCCCAGCACTCCATTTGCAGTGTTTGCTCTGATCACAAGCGTTTGCTGGAGTCCATCTGCCTCTGAGCTCACACACACTGGCCAGTTCATTTCTTGCAGAGGACCAGGTTCGGTCCCACACTCACAGGGTGGCTAAGAGCCGTCTTCTGTAACTCCAATTCCAGGAGAACTCCAGTTCCAGGGGAATCCGAGACCCTCTTCTGACCTCCGCGGCATTGCACGACACGGGTGCACAGACCTACACGCAAACAATACATTCATACACATGAATAAATAAAATAAAATAAAAAAAAGAGTTGCAATTTTAAGAGATAGCAATGTCATTCAGGAACTAAATTAAATAGCAAGAACAGAGCTGTGGCGGAACATGGGATGGCTTAGCTCAGCCCTCTCGTAAGAGATGTTGGCTTCCAAACAAGAGCTCAGAGAAAGAGGGAGGCAAGAAAACAATGATACAGCCCTGACAGAAGACCAGTCAGTCCAATACCCCTCATTATGCACCCCCTTAGTCCACTAGAAGGTCTACAGGCTGGTACATGGCCCTATACAGGCATAGCTTTAAGATTGTGAACTTGCCGGGTATGGTGGCACATGCCTTTAATCCTAGCACTGAGGAGGCAGAGGCAGGCCGATCTTTGTGAGTTCAAGGCCAGCCTGGTCTACAGAGTGAGTTCCAAGTCAGCTGGGGCTACAGGGAGACCCTGTCTCAAAAAGACAAAAAAAAAAAAAAGATTGTGAACTTTTCTCTTTTTACACTTAGTAGTATGTGACATTTCCCAATGTTGCTATATCACCTTCATACTTACAGTTACAATTTTATCCGATTGTCCACATTGTATAATTGTCATCTTTTGACATAGAGTAAATTTCTAAGAAAAGTATTAATTGACCTAATTAATTAATCAATTAGAAATAAGGTCTTGCTATGTAGTCCAGGCTGGACTTAAACTCCAGATCCTCCTGCCTCAGCTTCTTGAGGACTAGGATTATAGGTGTGTGCTACCGCATGAAGCCCCCAATGTGTTTAAAATGTTAGACCTGACATACTCTGTGATAGAGGTATCTACCCATGCGTGTATTTGTAGATACCACTATCTCACCATTATTAGATATTTTTAATCATTCGCCCTGTGTTTATCCTGAGTTTGACTGTGTGTATTCATATTCATGTGCTTCCATTACTGAGGAGGACTGATCATTTTTTTTTTTTGGACTTTAACTGTTCATTTTTCTTGTGACTGTTGAGGATTTAGTTCCTGGTCTGTGAGACACTATAGTGTAGTCATATAGACATGTCACACAAATACACACACACATACACACATATACACACATACATGCTTACACACATACACATATATACACACAGACACACAGAGACACATACACATACATACTACACACATACACACATATACATACACAAGTACACACATACACACATACACATGCATACACACATATATACACACATACACATATACACACACACAGAGGCAGTGCTAATCATTGGATACAACTTATCTCCTCATCATTTTTTCTTCATAGCTCCAATTTTCTTACTTTCTAAAACACCAGAGTTGAGTTTCCTATTATTATTCTTTTTTTTTTAAATTTTTTGGTGGTCCCCTTTCCATTTATTTTTTAAATTTATTTATATATATATGTATTTTATCAAATCTAGACCCATGTCCCCCCCATCCCCCACCCCACCAGAGCTCATGCATTCTGCCAAACATGCTTTTCATCTCTTTCTCAGTCTTTCTCAATATTCTCCATGTGGAAGTTGACTGTTTTGAGCAGAAGTTCACTGTTTCAGTCAGTTCTTTGATGCAGTCCTTTCTGTGGTTGTTGTTATTGTTTCCAATATGCATCACTCCCAACTGCTTTGGACAAAAGCTCAAGGGGCCATGCACAAGAAATACTTACAACTAGGTAATTGGCACTAGCATCCACAGATGAGGGATGCCATTTGTGGTTTGTTTTTCTGGGACAGTGTTACTTCACTCAGCATGATGTCCTCTAGCTCCAGCATTTTCCTGCAAAGCTCATGATGTCCTCTTTTTTTTTTTTTTATTGATGCTTTGTGTGTGAAGTTCATACATATTTTACAATTCAAGTTCAGGCTTATTTCATTTCCCTTCCCCCGCCACCCCACCATTGCCAGATCCTGCATTCTGTCCACAAGGTCCTGCATATTTTCTCTCAGTTTTTTTTTTTTTTCATTTTTTAGCTATAAGTGATAATCCTGAGTAATAAAGCATCCTTCATAATGAAACCTAATTGAGGTCTGTTGTGCCACAACACCCCCACAGCCCCACCATCCAGCGGGGGTGAGGGGTTGTATGTTCAATCAAGTTGATCAAATGAGTGTCCAGACTACTATTGCGGTAGTTTCACCATTCCCCAACCGCAGCCTTATATTCTTACCACGCCCCTTCTTCCGCAGGATTGTTCCCAGGGCTTGAGAAAGGGGCTACGGTGGATGAGAAGCAAAACTTTCTTTCGGAGCTGTTGTCTTGGATTGGTCAATTCTGGCTGTTTCCTTTCATGGGCGCACAAGCACAGTTTTGCCAGGAATAACCCTTTCAGATTCCTACTGAATGAAGTCACGCAATTAGATATATAGGTTTTAACAGCCATTAAGTAGTTATGGCAGGTTACTTTTGTATAGTGAAACACAGATAGTTTGGATGTTGTTAAATCAGTGAACTTACAATTTTTTCCTTTTAAATAAATGACTAGAAGAATCTACTGTGGCTTATAACATCTCCTAACCTGTAGAGGATTAAGCTCTGTGGCATCACCATGGGTTATTCTCCAATGAAGATTTGCACAATAGCCGAATAAGATTTGGGATATAACAGGCTATGGCTGCCTCTGACTGCACATGTATTTCCAGCAGTGAGGTTTAGCTGGTTGGCTGACAGTGGAGCCCTTGCTTGACTCAAGGAGACCGTATTTGCTTGTATTGGTTGAGGACCCTTGGTAACACTCTCTTGGTATTCCAGAGCCATCTGATACACTTGCATGTGTGGTCCTCAAGTACACATTTTCCCATGTTAACGTCAGGGCTTCGTTTGACAGCAGAGGCCTGTAATGCCTCTCTTCCTGCAGGTATCCTCAGTTTAGAGGCAAGGTAGCCTTTACCTTTGTGGGGCCACTGGATCCCCGGCAACATTTCCCTGGCTAGAAATATCCAATTGCTGTGCAGAAGCTTCCTGTATTAAGTTTTATAAGTTTATTGGTCTTAAAATTGCATACGCTTAAGGACTTTAGTATTTATATTGGTTTTGAACAGAGAATACTCTTTCACAGTTCTTATGTCTATTATGTCAATTAAAGAAGGCTTTTTAAGCTGTTTATAAAGCATTTACTCCTATGAAAGTTTGTCTCCATTTACAGTTTGGAGGATGATCTCAACCATCATATTATTTCTCTCTTTTCTTGGGGGGAGGCTAAAGACAGTAATCTCTCATATCAAAACCTTGCGGCCCTAAACGGTAAGTTTCATTAGGACAATAGCAAAAAGCTGGACAAACCCAGGTGCCCACTCCACTTGACGAGTGGATAGGGAAAATGTGGTACATGGAGTTCTATGCAGTGCTATAGTTAATGGAGTTCTAATGCAGCAGTAAAGAGGGCAACAATACATGAACTTTGCAGTAAATGGCATGGAGCTAGAAGACATTATGTTAGTGAAGGTAACAACGTCTCCTAGAAAAACAAATGACAAATGAGTGTCCCTCATATATGGATGTTAGTAACAACCATTACCAGATATAATATTTCCGTGGAGAGGGGTGCATAGTAAAACAAAACAACATGAAAGACTGCATCAAAAAACGACTGAAATGGTGATTGGGGAAAGGGGTCGGTGTGGTGAGAGGGCCATGGTGTATATTTGCATTAATGCTATATTAATGTGACCTGAGTTCACAAGTACCCCAGTTTTGCCTAGACACTGTCGTACATGATCATGGTGTTCTTAGGACTTAGTAAAAGTAAATATGTGTTATATTAAACACACTTGGTTTACAGACTCTGATAAAACAGTAATGAATCTTGAGTTAAATGGAGATATATAATCAACTGTGATCACATTTGTTTTACACAAATGTGTAGAGCAATAACATGGGAATTGCACATAACAATGTATTTTGTTTTCGTGCTGAGATTTCTTTTTCGGTATTTGTAAGTATTAAGTTATGAAATGTTGCTTTCAATTAATCATATTAGTCCCCAAAAACAACATGGGTAAATTTGATGAAATCTGTCCTTGATTCCACCTATGGTTATGTATACATAAACTGGTATTCTGGAGACTCATGGGTTAAAAAAAAGAGGGGGGGAGGAACAGATAGACATGAAACCTTTTCGTCAAAGAAACCTTGCAAATTCAAATCTTACTAAATACGTAGGCCTAGCAGTGGAGAGAGAGTTATCTGTGAGTGTCGCCACTAGAAAGTCTACATAGATCGTTAAGCTGAGAGACTACAGTAGAAAGTTGTATGAAGAGAGTACCAAAAAGAAAAAAAACTACGATCTGAAATGTGTCAACGAAATGCACACGATGCTAAGATCAGCCGGATTATAGTACCAGAAGTGCACTAAGGCCTGTCTAACATTGAAAGGAAGAAAGGCCCAGATTGCTATAAACATCAAACCCCTTGTGATCCTACTTTGTAACACTGATTTATAATGAGTCCTAATGAACTTACCTTCTAGGTTGCCGGCCAAGGTTTTGTATGTCTCTTTCTTTACGCGCTGCAAGAACTCCATTGTGTGGTTGTACCACTTTTCTCTATCCACTCATCAGTTAGAGGGGCTATTTGGGTTGGTCCAAGCCTTGCTTTTGTGAATGAGAGCTGAAATAAACATGGCTGTGCACATGTATCCTGAGTGTGGGGTGAGTTTGAGGGTAATGCCTAGGAGTGGTATGGCTGGGGGTCGGTTGGCAAGTTCATTCCAGGTCATCCAAGTTCTCCACAGTGCGTTCCATAGTGGCTGCATGAGTTAACATTCCACCAGCATGGATGAGATGTTCCCTTTCCCCCCTTTCCCCATAACCTCCTCTCAGCAAAGCACTTGGTATCATTTTTGTTTTCTTGATCCTAGCCCAGTGCTTATTGGAGTAAGATGGTATCGTAAAGTGGTTTTGGTTTGCACTTCCCTTATGATTAGTGACATTGAACACTTCTGAGGTGTGTTCCTCAGCCATCTCTAATTCCTCACTTGTGGACTCTCTGTTCAGCTCCTTCTTTGCTCCAGCTATTGAGTTGGTCATTTGTTTTCTTTCTCTTTGTTTTTTGAGTAGTGTTAATATTCTGGAATCAAGCCTTGTCATATGTTTCTGTTGTGAAGGTTTCTTCCCACGCTGTGGGATTTCTCGTCATTTCCTTGATTGTTTCTTTTGATGGACAAAAGCTTTTGAGTTTAATGAAGGTCTCAATTTTGTACCATATTGTTGACCTTAATTTTTTGTGCAGCTGCTGTCTATTTAGGAAGGTCTTTTCCTACGCTTATGGCTTGTAGTCTGCTGCTCACTTTTTCTTCTATTGGCCTTCAGAGTTTGGGGTTTCAAATGTTGAGGTATTTGTGATTCCTCTGGAGGGGACTTTTGTAACAGGGTGAGAGGTAAGGGGTTTATTTTTCATTCTTCTCAAAAAGTGTTTGATCCAGTTTTTGTCAACAACACTCACTTTGCATGAAGATGCGGTCTTCTGCTCCATTATGTCTTCTGGCCCCTTGTCAAATATGAAGAAGGACTTGGAAATTGGTATGTGCTCGGTTTGGAAGATACTTTGGGTTTTGTCCCGTTTGGTCAACAGGTGGTGTTTTTGTGCCAGTACGAGGCTGTTTTTATGACTGTAGCCCTGAATTATACTTTGAAGTCTGGTATAAAGAGATCCCCCATGGTGTAGCTCTTTTTCTCAGGGTTGTTTTGGCTATTTGGGGTCTTTTTTTGCCAAATGAAGTTAAGGACTTTTTGTTTCCCCAAGCCTGTGAAGAAACTCTTGGGGATTTGAGTGGGAGTGCATTAAATCTAGACAAGAGTTTTGGTAGAATGGACATTTTTAAATTTATTTGTCCCAAAACCATGAGCATGGGAGGTGTTTTCATCTTCCATGATATGTCTTCTTCAAATTTCTTTCTTTCTTTAAGAGGTTTAAAAAGTTTCTTTTGTAGAGATCTTTGTGTCTTTAGTTAGGTTTTGGTTTCCCAGGTATTTTGTTGTGTTTGAGGCTATTGTGGAGTGGGAAGGTCTTTTTGAATTCTTTCTCCAGTTGCTTTTTCTTGGTGTAAAGAAAGGAGTCCATTGATTTTTTTTAGTTAAGGTTTGTATCCGCCATTTTACTGAAGCTCATTAACCTTAATCGTTATCTAGAGTTTTTCCTGGGTGGGGGGGAATTTTTAGCATCCCTTAAGGAAACAATCATTTACTTCAGCAAACTAAAGATACCAGTTGACTTCCTCTTATTTGCATTATACTCCTTTAATTTCCTTTTCTTCTTGCTCTTTGCTCTAGCGAGCAATGTGTTTCAAGCACTATATTGAACGAGGAGTGGTGACAGGGGGCCAGCCTTGCAGATTCCGTACCTTTTTTTTATTGTCTTCGCGAAAGAGGTCCCCTGAGCCCCAGCTGTCCTGTGAACGTACACGCTCTGTTGACCAGGCTGGCTTTGAACCCAAAGATCCCTGCCTCTGCCTACCGCATCCAGTTCTAGGATATAAAGGCGTGTGGCCAAACAAACCCCCCCGCCGAGTTGCCTACCTGGTAAAGAGAATGTTGCGTCTCTCCCCATTAGATGATATTGCGGTGGGTTTCCTTTGGATATGCTTGATTACAACTTGAGAAAGCTTCTCCAGTCCAATTCTTCGAGACTTTAACATGAATGATTGCTGGATTGTGTCAAAGGGTTGTTTCCATCAGTTGAGATGATGGTGTGGTTTTTGGTCTTTGCATTCCTCATGTGTTTGATGAGTTTATTAGATTCATATGTTGAACCATCCCTTTGCAATTTCTAGGGAATACCAACTTGGTCATGTGGATGATCTTCTTGATGTTGGTTGTTGTGTTGGTGGTTGAACAGTATCCTCTTTGAATTGTATCTTTGTGTTCATTAGGAGGTGGGTCTATAATTCTCCTTTTAATTGGATACTTTGCCTGGTTTTGGTAATAGAGTGATCGAAGCTTCATAAAGGAATTTGGGAGAATTCCCTCCTGATTGTATACTTCTGAACAGATTTCAGTAATAATGGTTGTAGGTCTTTTTGAAATGTTTTTAATAGAATTCTGCTGTGAAGCCGTCTGGGGCCTGCGGCTTTTGTTTGGTAGTGTGGGAATGTTTTTCTTATATGTTTTTTCTTTCTTCATGTATTATGGGTCATATAAGCTGTCGATCTCTTCGTGGTGAGCTTTGTTGACTGCCAGGATTGTCAGGTATTCATCCATTTCTTCTAGGTTTTCAAACTTGGTAGAGTATAGGTTTTTGAAGTATTCCTGTTGAGTTGCTGGCTCTGTTCTTGTCCTGTTGTGGAATTTTCCCTTTTCATCCATGGAGTGTATTGATTTGGATTTGGTCCCTTCTTTCTTTTGGTTAACTTGGGGAGAGGTCTGTCAATCTTGTTTATTTTTTTTCAAGAACCACTTTTGGATTCAGTGATTTTTTTTGTATTGTTGTTTCTTGTGTTTCTATTTCATGTTTTCTGCTCTGAGTTTTGGTTTTTTCTTCCTGTCTGTTGCGTTTAAGGGTTCATCTGTTGTTGCCTCTCAAGTGCTTTTAGCTGTAGTGTTTAGATCATTTCACTTGTGCTCTGTTCTGTTTTTTTTTTTTTTTTCTTTCTTTCTTTAATGTAGGCACCCAGGGCTATAACTTCTTTTGTTTTTTTTTTTGGGTTTTGTGTTTTATTGTCATTGTCATTCAGTTCCAGGAATGCTTTATTTCTTTTCTTTATCTCTTCCTACCCTTTACATTCATTTTTTTTTTTTTTTTTTTAGTCTCCATGTGTTATTGTAGGCAGTAGGGGCTTATCCTGGTGTTGATGTTGAGCTTTAGTGCACAGTGGTCTGATAGAATGCATGAAAGTAATTCTCAATCTTTTTGTATTCTGTGGAGGTTTCTTCTGTGTCCCAGTATGTGGTCAATTTTGGAGAATGTTCTGGTGGGGTGCTGAGTGAAAGTATATTCTCTGGTCTTAGGGTGGAATATTCAGTAGAGGCACAAGGTCCATTTGGTTATCATGTCGTCAGTTTCAGATGTCTCTCTGTTTATTCTTTGTTTTGTTGACCTATCCAAAGGACTCAGTGGGGTATTGGAAGTCCCCTACTATGAGTGTACTGGGGTTAGTGGTGTGACTTGTGGTCCTGGAGGAATTGTCTTATAAAGTTTGGTGCACCAGAGTTTGTGCATATATATTATGGTGAGAAACTTCTTGGTGAATTGTTCCTTTGATAAAAATGTAATGGCTTCTTTGTCTCTTCTGATTTCTTTTACTTCGAAGTCTATTGTCCTGATATTAAAAATAGCAACACCTGCTCTCTTTTGTACATTTGCTTTAGATTTTTTTTTTCCATCCTTACACTTTAAGTGGTGCCTGTCCTTGAAGTTAAGATGTGTTTCTTGTAGACAGCCTATCAATGGGTTTGTTTCTTAATCCAATCCCAGTCTATGTCTTTTGATTGGGGAGTTTTTTTTTATTTGTTTTTTTGACTGATAGGTTTGTTGTATTGCTTTCCTTTTGCCTTATTATACATTTGTGGCTTGGGTTTAGGTTTCTTACGTCTGCAGTATGCTTTTAATTGATTCTCTTTTCTAGGTGCCTGGGTTGTTTGCTCCTTTCTTCTGTCCTTTGGAATTGCTTCAAGTATTCCTCTGAAAGGGTTTGGTTTTCCAGACATGTATCTTCACATTGTTTATGTCATTGTAAGTTTTTTCTCTCTCCTTCAACTATAATTGACATTTTTGCTGGGTATAGTAACCGGGTTGGCATCTATTGTCCTTTAACACAGGGAATGCTTTGCTCCAGGTTCTTCTTGCTTTCATATTTGTGGGTAGAAGTCAGTTGTAATTCTGATAGGTTTCCCTTATAGGTCACTTGTTTTTCTCTTGGTGGCTTTAAGGATTTTGTCTTTGTTTTGGGTGTCGAGCATTTTAACTATGATGTGGTTGAGAATTTCTTTTCTGATCCTGTCTGTTTGAGTTCTATGTGCTTTCTTGTATTTGTATTGGTTTGTCGTTTTTTAGTTTGGGGGAAGTTTTCATCTATTTTCTGTTGAAGATCTGATCAATACCAGTCCCTTGGTTTTTCTTCTCCTTCCTCTATTCCTATGATGTAGAGGTGTGATCTTTTCATAGTGCCCACAGTTCCTGGTTGTTCACACTTTTGTGTTTTTTAAATTTTTCCATAATCTTTACTTGAGGTTTTTATATTGTTCTGTGTTATCTTCCAGTCTGTTTATTCTTTGTTCTGCTTCCTCCATTCTGTTCCTGAGGCTTTTTCCATTCCTTTCCTTTCCTCGTGATTGGAGAAGTGTTTAATTTCCTTTTCATTTCCCTTCTGTTCTTAGTTTTTTCTTCTTTTTGGAGCTTCTAATCTCTTCCTGTAGCCTTTTGCTTCGCTGGTTGGTTTCTTATCTTTTTTCAGCATGGGATCTTTTCAGTGTTTCCAGTTTCCACTTCCGGAGTTTGTCTTCTCTCTCTCTAGGTCCTTCTTGAGTTCTTCAATTCTCTTTTCTTAAGTTCTTTGATTTGATCTTTATAATCTTGGGTTCTTTAAATATGTTCCCAATTGTGTTTCTTGATATCTGTGTCCTGGGCATCCCCAGAGGGATCCCACTGTAGAATCTTCCATAGGGTTGGTAGAGCTTGGTGGCATGTCCTGCCCCTTTCCAGTTTCTCTTCTTCGTGTTCCGTAGCGGATATGGGCTTCTCCTTGCCTGTATTCCAATGTGAGTCCCAAATGCCTCTTCACATGTTAAAGGCTTGGCTTTGCTTGCCTCCTTCAGCTGCCTTCGTAATCCCAGGTGGCTTCGGGGAGGGGGCGGGGCTCTTTAGCCCCTGGCTGCGCTTCAGCTGGTCTCAGAGATCTCAGATCTCCCTATTATTATTCTAAGATTCTGTGGTGCCCCCCCCACCCCAATTGTAAGTCGCTGGTTTCTCAGGGAGATCTCAGATCTCCCTATTATTATTCTAAGATTCTGTGGTGCGCTCCCACCAACCCCAATCACTAATCATACTGATTAACTTCAGAACTTTGATTTGGACCCGAAACAAAGATAGGAAATCAATATAATGAGACATTTCCTGGAATAAATAGAACCCTTTCACCTTCACCCAAAGCATTGCTCAAGTCTCATTGTGAGCCTGGGGGGTGGGACAGTGTGCTTCCCGCCCTTGATGGATGGAAACTGTCAGATAAAAGTGGAAGTAGGGGAGGTGGGCTTCTCCTTCCCTTCCTCTCTACCACCTACTAAAGGTGGTCCCTTTGGGGTTTGGGGGCTGCTGGTCTGTGGATTCTCCACAGGAACTGATGGTTCAAAGAGTCCCCATGTAGCTATATGCCTAACCAAGGCACTGAGCAGCCCTCATTGCCACAGATATTCCTGCTACGTAGGCAGCTGCTGGCCTGCTTGGAACTGGTGGTTCCCAGGGCTTTTATTCAGCTATATATGTGACCCTGGAGCTAAGCTCTTTAAGGCCACATGCCCAGCAGGAAAAACGAACCACAAGACTGATAGTCCAGCAGCTATCCTTAGCCAAGAGGGAGTATGCTCCTTAACGGCCTGGGGACCACAATAGGTGGTGCCTTAAAAAAAAGCCTTAAAATCCCCTAAAAGCCCTTTATTCTATTCAACAAGCTGTTTATATAGCTAGTATAACCTCCCAGCCTCCTCCCACAGCATACCACAGTTGGGCCCAGGAAAGGATGTACAGGTGTGCAAGTCAGCTCATAGTGCCGAGCACATGCAAGCCTACAACCTACCAACTTAGGAAGGTCATTGGCACGGCCCTAGGGCATTACTGGCTGATGAACATTGGTGGTGAACTTACAGCGGCTGATCCTGTGTGGGGACAGGGAAGAGCTGGCCCTTGGACCCACCATGTTTCCCGAGAGGACTGCCCTCTGTCCTGTGCACAAGGCTTCTCTCTTGGGAAGGTAAATTAGGTAGTTGTGCTCTTGGTTCAACACTCAGTATAAAACAAGGAAACACAGAAGGGACCTGATTCTTAGGACTGTGTTGGCCTTAAACATAGGGAAGCACTCCCTCTCAATCATGGAGTGTACATTCCCTACCACTGAATGCCGAGTATATGCCAGACTCAACCATTCTATGTGTATGACCTTATGAACTCTTCACTACGATCTTGGGAAGTGGCTGCTATAGTTATAGTTACAGATGGGGTTGGTGAGCTTAGAGTCATGAGGATCTCAAACTAGTGTGACAAAGCTGAATTTCACCCCATGCTGTGACAGGCAGAGGAGGAAGAATAAATATTTTTTTTTTTAATCTTCTTGAATGGTAGGGATAGGGGAAACTGGGCAGGAGAGGCTAGGACTTGCCCAAGGCCACACAGTAAACATGTGGCAGAGCCTGATTCTCTCTCACTGAGTTCAGCGAAGTTCTCACTGCATGTCACATGCCCTTCCAGGGTTCCCTTAGTGCTTATCCACCCAGAAGAAGACCTGGAGCAAGGCTGGCCGAGGTTGGAGCTTCTACCCACCACCCTCTCTCTGGTCATTCCAGCTCCCAGGCTGGTGGGTTTGCAGGATCGTGGAATGTATGCCATTGTGCCAAAGTACCAGTGCTGAGCTGGGAAACAACACGGTGTCTTTGTCCTGCTCCACTGCTGGGAGATCGTTCTGCTTACACAGGGCGAACATCTCTAGGCCAGTTGAGCTGAGGAGGCTGAGAAGTTGTAGTTTGCTTTTAAATTTTGTTCATTTTGCAGATTATACAAGTTCTAAGGGGAAGTTGGTTAAGAAAAATATCATAAGGCTGGGGATGCATCTCAGTGTTGAAGTGCCATCCTAGCAGTATGAGGCCCTGAGTTGGATTCCCAGCACTGCAAAGCAAACATCCCTTAAAACATCCTTGTGGGCTGTAAGTATGCGCCCTCTTGCAAGCCTTCTGTTTTCCTTAGGCAGTCTGGGGTCACTATTGAGAGCTGGTTAGGGGTGACAGCAAATAAACAGCCAGTGTTGGTGGAGAGCCTCCTTTGTTGCAGAAACCAGGTTAAATGTTGTCTACCTGAATGTTGCAGAGGATTTAGTATCAGGGAGCTTTGTCAAGTCTCTTTTAGGAGTGAATCAGAGAGGGTTTGTGACTCACTCAAGGATGCACAGCTAGGAAAGGATGGAAACTGATTCAAATCCACCTATAATTTAACTTTCCAACCCAGACTCTTATGCTGTCTACTCCTTCCCTGCCCCCTGCACTTGCTTCCTAATGGAGAAGGTGGAGGGGAGGCAGGACGGCAACAATTCCCTTATAAGTTTTTCATGCTAGGGTGCTGTCAAGGGATTTGGTAATATCTGCTTGTTTGTTCCCAACCCCCATCACCAAGATTGGTCCTTCGACAAGGATGGGTCCATGTCTGGATGGATTCTGTGTCTCAACACAGTGTGGGGCTCCTGAAGCTGTTTGGTAGAAGGGAGAAAGATGAGAAACGTAAATGGTTTACCAGAAGTGGGATGCTTCTAGAAGCCATATAACTTCAGTTAAAAGTGAAGGCTTGAAAGACAAAGGCCTTGGGGGCTGGGAAGATAGCTGCATGGGTAAATACCTGCAGTGGAAGCCGGGGGACCCGAGTTCAGATCTAACACTCATGTCAAAAGTCAGGCATGGCCAGCCTGTGCCTGTAAGCCCACACTAAGGGGCAGAGACAGATCCTGAAGCCTGATGTCCAGCCAGTGCAGCTGCAATGCTGAGCTCCGGATCCTGGGAGAAACCCTGCTCAAAAAGAAAAAAAAGATAGCCAATTAGATTTGGGATATACAGGCACATGGCTGCCTCTGCTGCACAGTATTTCCAGGCAGGTGAGGTGTAGCTGGTGCTGACGGTGGAGTCTTGCTTGACTCAGGGAGACCCATATTTGCTTTATTGGTTTAGTGGCCTTTGGTAACACTCTCTGGCATTCCAGAGGCCATCTGTACACTTGCATGTGTGGTCTCAATACATCCCTCCCATGTTAACGTCAGGTCTTCGGCAGCAGGGTCTTATTGCCTCTCCTCCTGTAGGTATCCCAACTTAGAGGCAAGGAGCCCTTACCTTTTGTGGGGCCTTGGATTCCCTGGCCAACATCCACCTGGTAGAACAATCCATTGCTGATGTCAGAGCTCCTGTATTAATATATTTTGCCTGAGTGCATAGCCCTAGGACTTTAGTATTATATTTGGTTCTGAACAGAGAGTAATCCCTTCCACAGTTCCCATGTCTAGTAGATCTCCCTATTATTATTCTAAGATTCTGTGGTGCCCCCCCCACCCCAATTGTAATCCTGGTTTCAGGAGATCTCAGATCTCCCTATTATTATTCTAAGATTCTGTGGTGGCTCCCCCACCCCAATTCTAATCCTACTTTAACTTCAGAACTTTATTTGGACCCGAAACAAAATAGGAAATCAATATAATGAGACATTTCCTGGAATAAATAGAACCCTTTCACCTTCACCCAAAGCATTGCTCAGTCTCATTGTGAGCCTGGGGGTGGGACAGTGTGCTTCCCGCCCTTGATGGATGGAAACTGTCAGATAAAAGTGGAGTAGGGGAGGTGGCTTCTCCCTTCCCTTCCTCTCTACCACCTACTGTGGTCCCTTTGGGGTTTGGGGGCTGCTGGTCTGTGGATTCTCCACAGGAACTGATGGTTCAAAGAGTCCCCATGTAGCTATATGCCTAACCAAGGCACTGAGCAGCCCTCATTGCCACAGATATTCCTGCTACGTAGGCAGCTGCTGGCCTGCTTGGAACTGGTGGTTCCCAGGGCTTTTATTCAGCTATATATGTGACCCTGGAGCTAAGCTCTTTAAGGCCACATGCCCAGCAGGAAAAACGAACCACAAGACTGATAGTCCAGCAGCTATCCTTAGCCAAGAGGGATGTATGCTCCTTAACGGCCTGGGGACCACAATAGGTGGTGCCTTAAAAAAAAGCCTTAAAATCCCCTAAAAGCCCTTTATTCTATTCAACAAGCTGTTTATATAGCTAGTATAACCTCCCAGCCTCCTCCCACAGCATACCACAGTTGGGCCCAGGAAAGGATGTACAGGTGTGCAAGTCAGCTCATAGTGCCGAGCACATGCAAGCCTACAACCTACCAACTTAGGAAGGTCATTGGCACGGCCCTAGGGCATTACTGGCTGATGAACATTGGTGGTGAACTTACAGCGGCTGATCCTGTGTGGGGACAGGGAAGAGCTGGCCCTTGGACCCACCATGTTTCCCGAGAGGACTGCCCTCTGTCCTGTGCACAAGGCTTCTCTCTTGGGAAGGTAAATTAGGTAGTTGTGCTCTTGGTTCAACACTCAGTATAAAACAAGGAAACACAGAAGGGACCTGATTCTTAGGACTGTGTTGGCCTTAAACATAGGGAAGCACTCCCTCTCAATCATGGAGTGTACATTCCCTACCACTGAATGCCGAGTATATGCCAGACTCAACCATTCTATGTGTATGACCTTATGAACTCTTCACTACGATCTTGGGAAGTGGCTGCTATAGTTATAGTTACAGATGGGGTTGGTGAGGCTTAGAGTCATGAGGATCTCAAACTAGTGAGTGACAAAGCTGCATTTCTACCCCATGTCTGTGACAGGCAGGAGGAGGAAGAATAAATATGTTTTTTTTTTTAATCTTCATTGAATGGTAGGGATAGGGGAAACTGGGCAGCAGAGAGGCTAGGGGACTTGCCCAAGGCCACACAGTAAACATGTGGCAGAGCCTGATTCTCTCTCACTGAGTTCAGCGAAGTTCTCACTGCATGTCACATGCCCTTCCAGGGTTCCCTTAGTGCTTATCCACCCAGAAGAAGACCTGGAGCAAGGCTGGCCGAGGTTGGAGCTTCTACCCACCACCCTCTCTCTGGTCATTCCAGCTCCCAGGCTGGTGGGTTTGCAGGATCGTGGAATGTATGCCATTGTGCCAAAGTACCAGTGCTGAGCTGGGAAACAACACGGTGTCTTTGTCCTGCTCCACTGCTGGGAGATCGTTCTGCTTACACAGGGCGAACATCTCTAGGCCAGTTGAGCTGAGGAGGCTGAGAAGTTGTAGTTTGCTTTTAAATTTTGTTCATTTTGCAGATTATACAAGTTCTAAGGGGAAGTTGGTTAAGAAAAATATCATAAGGCTGGGGATGCATCTCAGTGTTGAAGTGCCATCCTAGCAGTATGAGGCCCTGAGTTTGATTCCCAGCACTGCAAAGCAAACATCCCTTAAAACATCCTTGTGGGTCTGTAAGTATGCGCCCTCTTGCAAGCCTTCTGTTTTCCTTAGGCAGTCTGGGGCTCACTATTGAGAGCTGGTTATGGGTGACAGCAAATTATAACAGCCAGTGTTGGTGGAGAGCCTCCTTTGTTGCAGAAACCAGGTTAAATGTTGTCTACCTGAATGTTGCAGAGGATTTAGTATCAGGGAGCTTTGTCAAGTCTCTTTTAGGAGTGAATCAGAGAGGGTTTGTGACTCACTCAAGGATGCACAGCTAGGAAAGGATGGAAACTGATTCAAATCCACCTATAATTTAACTTTCCAACCCAGACTCTTATGCTGTCTACTCCTTGCCCCCTGCACTTGCTTCCTAATGGAGAAGGTGGAGGGGAGGCAGGACTGCAACAATTCCCTTATAAGTTTTTCATGCTAGGGTGCTGTCAAGGGATTTGGTAATATCTGCTTGTTTGTTCCCAACCCCCATCACCAAGATTGGTCCTTCGACAAGGATGGGTCCATGTCTGGATGGATTCTGTGTCTCAACACAGTGTGGGGCTCCTGAAGCTGTTTGGTAGAAGGGAGAAAGATGAGAAACGTAAATGGTTTACCAGAAGTGGGATGCTTCTAGAAGCCATATAACTTCAGTTAAAAGTGAAGGCTTGAAAGACAAAGGCCTTGGGGGCTGGGAAGATAGCTGCATGGGTAAATACCTGCAGTGGAAGCCTGGGGACCCGAGTTCAGATCTAACACTCATGTCAAAAGTCAGGCATGGCCAGCCTGTGCCTGTAAGCCCACACTAAGGGGCAGAGACAGATCCTGAAGCCTGATGTCCAGCCAGTGCAGCTGCAATGCTGAGCTCCGGATCCTGGGAGAAACCCTGCTCAAAAAAGAAAAAAAAGGAGGATTAATGAGCGTGTGCAAACACACACATGCACAAAGTGTACATATACATACACTGCACACACAGACATATACATATGCAAACAGATATACATACACACACCATACCACATACGCAAATACACATACACAAATAAATAAAATGAAAGAGACCCTAGAGCCATTGGGTCAATGCATTTTAGAGCCCTTACCTCTGCGGCCCTACATAAGGGCGCATGGTGACTAAGTAGACCAGTTTGGGGTAACACCTGGCTCTGTCCTTCTGGCTGTAAGACTTCTAGTTAGACACTTGGCCCCACTCGCCACCTTCAGCATGTCCCTCAGAATTTAAGGCCACTAGCAGCTTGTCCTTCTTAGAGGGAGGACTGTGATGATTAAATTGTCATATTGGCTTGGAAGGTATAGCTGCCAACTGCTGGGTCCTCTTTCCGGGTGAACCTATTTTCCTTACAGAGCTTGTTTTTAAGTAATTTGGTGATGAGTGCCTGGGGCATCGTTGATCACATCTCCCTACTTTTGTGGATGCTTACAGTTTTCTACAATAATACATTTTAAAAGCAGTTAATAGAAAACTGAGATATTAGTTTTATTTAAGAAACAAGCATAGACAGTTCATGGAATACAATGCAAAATGTGCATGCAACTTTTAAATAAAGCAGCCCCTCCCAGGGACAGTTTGAAGCCTTCTCAGGGTCATATGGGACTTCTGTTTTCACATGTTAGCAATGCTGGGGATGGCAATGCTCTCCTGTCCATCGGGATTTGACTTGGGCAGGAGCAGAGGAGAGGTATGAGCATGTTTTGTAAACTGTTATTCTGTCTTCTGGTCGGATAATTTCTTCACACATTTAACACATTCCTAAAAACCTTTCCATGTGTTGGATGCCAGGCTAGACACCGGGGACATGGCCCTGCACAGGCTCTATACTGGAGGCAAGATAGACTTGGGTGTTCTACCAAGACCAGACTATACAAGTGTTCTTTATCTACTGTTTACTCCTTGGGTACCTACAGCTGTGGCACAAACCATCCTCCACTCAGCATCTGGTAGAAAGAGACAGGGAAGGGGCTGGAGAGATGGCTCAGTGGCTAAGAACACTGACTGCTCTTGCAGAGGACCTGGGTTTGATTGCCAGCACCCACATGGCAGCTAACAACCATCTTAGGCAGGGTGTTGTGGTGCACGCCTTTAATCTCGGCACTCAGGAGGCAGAGGCAGGCAGATCGCTGTGAATTCAAGGCCAGCCTGGTCTACATAGTGACCCCAGCTGGGAATAAAGGGAGACCCTGTCTCAAAAAAAAAAAAAGACAAAAAAATAAAAGAAAAAAAAGAAAGAAAAGACAGGGAAAACCAAACCAAGACAGGGGAGGCAGAAGTCTTGGCGCTTGATCTTTCCCCAATTGTGTGGCTTTTACCAACAGATTTAGCTCTTCTGGGCTGGTTTTCACACTATCATGTGGATACCCTGAACCATCCATCCATTCAGAAACATCTACTGAGCACATACTGCAAGCCAGGCACAGACTCAGCTGGTGAAAGGAAAGAAAGTGCACAGCATGGGACCTCCGATTGTCCTCATCAGTGGTTCCTTACAGCCTGGTAAAAGCAATCATTTATTTCAGTTCTCTGAAGCCTGTGTCTCATTTTGCACTCAGCCCCTTGAGATGTAGTGTCTGGAATATCCTGTCTTACTATGAGCCAGGAGTTCTGCTGGCGCAGGGTCTGAACCGTTCTGAGAAGGCTGCTGAGAAAGTGATCATAGATCCCTCTGCTGTTTGAAATACTTCTGAAAAATATTTGGATGACCCTCTACCACCTGTACAGACATGTCTAAAGTTTATATTGCAGGCCTGGGTGACTGTGATATTTGGAAAAATCACTTCCTCCAGCTCTTGAAATTTTGTCCTGGACAAGTCACCCTGCAGCACATGCTGTATATGTGAAGTGTACTTAGGAATGTTAACAGAGAGGCTGATTCACACCAGATGGGATGCAAACCAAGGGAGAAGGATGTGTATACCAGTCAGTGGGGTTTGCCTCTGAGGCTGGGTTTTTAGAATGCTTCAAAGGTCAGAGGTCAGGAAGTGTGACATATGCATGGATTTTCTCTGAAAGTTTTATGGCCCCTTAGTACATCTGGCTCCTGGTCCTGTTGTAGGTGTCACTTTCTCTTTTCCTTTTCCTTTTCTTTTTCCTTTTTTTTTTTTTTTTGAGACAGAATCCTACTATGTAGCCCTGCTGGCCTAGAACTTGCTATGTAGACCAAACTGGCTTCAAATTCATAAGGATCCATCTGCCCGTCTCCTGAGTGCAGTGGTCACTTTTATGATGTTTTCTTTATACCAAGATTCTGGTGGTACATCATACAATCTAAAGCAGGGTTGTTCTACAAGTTTTCTACAGAAAAGCTCAGATTTTAGTTCATATTAGTGCTTCTTCTGCATAAAAACCTTTAAAGCTACCATCAGTGGCTTATGTATTACATGCCTTCATTAGCCATGAAAAATTTACTTAGATACATTTTGTGATTATGATGCAGAGAGAAAAAGGGGTTGTTGTAAATTTAGTAATGATACAGTACATTTACATTTACTGTGCACAGATAGTCCTGCCCTCAGCTGAATGTTTTGCATGTGTTATCTTCCATAATGATGTTATAGTTACCAGGCCCCAGGTAGGTCTCTCAGTCCTTGGGTCTGGGCTGATCCCAGCTCCTTTGAGGTCCCACTGGGCCTAGGCTCCCTACCTCTCTTTTTCTACTTCCTTTGTACTCTGTCCTATGTGTCCCCAGAATTCCTTGCAGGTAGGTCATCTATCAGTTGGTGTTCCTCAGTTTTTTCTGAACTGGACATGAGAGGACCCAGCCCCCCCACCCCCCATCCACCCTCCCTTTTCAGTGTGGCTGACTTGGTCCATAGCTGGGGATTGGTACAGGTGACAGTGTCCTTAGCTGCCTGGTGGAGTTGGCTGGCCCTGTCTCTCAGCTCTGGTTTCTGTGTGCCTGAGTTGATACTGGGGGGAAGGTGTCTTTATTAGGGTTGAAGGACAGAGAGGGAATCTACAGGAAGAGAATGGCAAGGGCCTGGAGCTGAGGAGCTTTGTGTTTAACCTTTTTTAAATGTTTTATTTTTTGGTATTTTTGAGAAAGGGTCTCCCTTTAGTCCCAGCTGGCTTGGAGCTCACGCTGTAGACCAGGCTGGCCTTGAACTCACAGAGATCCGCCTACCTCTGCCTCCCAAGTGCGAGTGCTAGGATTAAAAGCGTGCCCAACCACACCCGGCTAACCTTTGTGTTTAACCTTTCTGGACCAAGCCCTACATAAGGGAATCGCAACTGCCGATATGGACATGGCTGACCTCCCTTGGGGAACTTGCAGCCTGACTTCTGAGTTGTGACAAGGGTTGTAAAAGAGGGCATAAGGCTTGGGCACAGAGGAGAGGGTTCATGGTATCTTGCAGGGCCAGTGGGTGTCCTGGATGCAGTGACATCCAAGCTGAGACTTACAGGAGAAGATATGGGTGCTTGGCATAACAAGTGGAGAGCAGGCTCCCACTGGACCTGAGAGCAAGTTCATGATGCTGGGGTGACCAGCTGGACCTGAGAGCAAGTTCATGATGCTGGGGTGACCAGCTGGACCTGAGAGCAAGTTCATGATGCTGGGGTGACCAGCTGGACCTGAGAGCAAGTTCATGATGCTGGGGTGACCAGCTGGAGGAAGACTGGAAGACCACAACTTGACTCTGGGATGGACGGCTTTTGGTGACTCAGATGCCTGATGGAGATGTGTAACTGTTGGAGAAAATTCCTCCCCTGCCCCACTGCAGCCCACTGCCTGGGCCCTGAATGCCTTCAAATTGGAGAAGAGATGCATGGATGTGCTGCAGGGAACATGAGGAGGGAGCGGAGGTATGTGTGAGGGATTCTGGGCTGGCTTGAATAACGAGGTGCAGAGAGGCACATGAGCCAGCCCCTTGGACTGAAGCCACAGTGTTTGCATGTCCTCCATCTGGGCCAAGGCTCTGTGTCTGCTTCACTAGTGATTCAGCCAGTCTGGCTTTATAGCATTTGTTGAGAGTCTGTAGTACACTAGGTTGTGTGCTCAGTGAGTAGCACAGCCTGGGGTCCTATACAGATGTGGCTTCCCTCCCAGTGGATAGAGTGGCAGCTTTACTAGCTAGGTCTCCATAGGGAGATTTCCTGAAGCTACTCGAGAGTAGGACCCAAGCTTCTCTTGGTTGTGTCCCGGGGGTGGGGGAAGATTTGGTGCATTGAAATTAGAGATGCCTATGTGTGTTTGGAAGCAGCAATGAACAAGCAGGAGTTGCAGTCACATAGGCACTGTCTACTTACTAATGACTTTGGCATCACTGTGACCAGAACACCTCACCGAAACAACCTGAGGTAGGTTAGATTTATTTAGGTTCATGTTTCAGTCCATCAGGGTGGGAAGGCATGGTAGGTGGAGTAGCTCAGCTTAGGGCAGCAGGAATGGGTGGCAGAGGTGGTTCACATCACAGTTCAGGAAGCAGATAGCGAGATAGGAAATGGTGAGAGATGACATACCCCCCAAAGACCTGACTGCCCCTCCTCAGCGATTTACTTTTGGCAGCTAGGCCTGGGAAGTTCCCATAGCCTTCCAAAACAGTGTCATAGCTAGAGAACAAGCATTGAAACACAAGCCTATTAAGGGTTTATTGGATTTAATCCACAATGACTTGGTAGCAAAAGCATGGCATGATCTCACACTGGCTGACCGTATAGGTCAGGGGAGGATGGTGGGAGCCCCCCTCTTGATGTCAAACAACATGGACATAGATCTGGCCTTGAACCCCAGCTCTGCTGCTTCTGATGGGTACTTCAGCCTCTGCATTCCTCCTTCTCCTTTCCTGTAGAAAGGCTAGGACTGCTAGGAGAATGAGATAAGCCCATGATAGTGCCTGGATAACAGAGCGCATACTCACCATGACATTTCTTTTATTGCATTTTACTGTGTGTGTGTGTGTGTGTGTGTGTGTGCGCGTGTGTGTGCGCGCGCGCAAGAACATGTGTGCCATGGTGTGTATATGGAGGTCGGAGGACAACTTGTAGAGGCTGGTTCTCTCCTTCCACCATGTAGGTCCTGAGGATCAAACACAGCACTTGGCAGCAAGTGACTTTACTCACTGAATAAAAATACTTCCCGTTCCAGGACACTTTTTAATTTCATGAGAGGCAGAGCACACATTGCCTTTTATGCTTCCTTGAAAATCAAAAGTGCTCTCTGCCCCTGGCACTGGGGCCTGCACGTCATCTCCTATCGTGTTCACATGCCCTCATGTCACCATGGCTAGGGTACCAGTGAGGGCAGACGATGCCCAGGGCCTTTGCACAGCAGGAAGCAGATGTGAGTTCCTGCTGGTTCTGACAGACTGCCAGGGCCTATGTCCTGATGCCAGGGTCTGTTCCTTGATGGGAAGGGACGAGGTATGATGAGGATGCTCTCCCTTCCCATCGGGGACCTCACCCCCAGAAGGAGAGGAAGAGTGGAGGGCTGGATTTTAGTCAGGTGTGAGAGGCTCAGGAGCCACCCTTGGGAGATACATAGTAGTCTCCGGGCATCTCTGCGGGTGGAGAGAGGAGTGGTGAGCTGCTGGGATGGAGTGGAGGGGCTGTAAACAGAAGCATTTGAGCGTAATGAACACCATGTGAGACTGGGTAGGGACCCAGGATTGAAGGATGCCCAGGTGTGGCTGGTAGAGGAAGGGAGCAAAGGAGTGCAAACATGGAGACTGAAGGGGCTTGCCATGGTGGTGAAGGAAGGGTGGCAGGAAGGTCTCTTGGGCAGACTTCAGAGAACGATGGCTAGAGTTCACTGGTGTGTAAAGTATTGAATATTGCACAAAAGAGTTTGTGTGTAGCTGGGAGTAGAGGCACACACCTGTAATCCCTGCACTTAGGCAGGATAGCAAGTCTAAGGCTACATAACAGGACCCTGTCTACAAAACACATATACAAACACAAGGCTTTTTTTCTGAGGGATGTGGGGAAGTACAGGAGTTGAGTTCCCCTCTAGAAACATGCTAAACAGCAGGCTCTTTTAGCATGCAGGTCCAGGTGTATGTTGGCAGGACACTAGGACTCAGTAGACAGGGCCAGTGGTTATCCCTGCCCTCTCACATTCCAGCACACATGACCTCAGCCAACCTGGCTTCCCTTAGTTGGAAGCTGTAAACAAAACTGGAAGGTAGCAGTACGTGGATGGAGGGCCAGGGCCAACCCTCCCCCTCTGTCCTCAGCCTGGTGCATCCGGCTGTCCCAGGGCAACTGTTTCCACCGGGTCTGCTTTTGCTTTCCTCCTGCTGCTGGCCTCCAGGACTTTGCTATATCTTGGATTGGCTTCCAAGATGGTGGGATGCTATCATTACAGCCTTGGTTGGAAGAAGGCGCTCCATGAGAACACGACCTACTCTGGGGATGTCTTCCATGTACTGCTACCATTGCCCTGCATATCTGGCCTTGGCTTCCCGACCTACATGCAGACAGTACATTCATGCACATACAAAATAAATAAAATTTAAAAAGATACCTGCCACTCAGTAGCTCAGTCTTTTTGAACTGCTTCTTATGTGAGATCCCAAACATCATCTCACCCAATCCTCTTTAGTCTTGAAAACAGGTCCTCCTTTATGGTTGTTTGTCAGAGGAGGGCATTGAGGCTCAGAGAGGTTACATAATTTGATCATGGTTTCACACACAGCTAGGGATTGTGCATTTGAAATTAGTGCAGACAGAAGAAGACAAGTTTCATGAACGCTGCATAGTAGCATCTTCAGCACCAGTTTCATCTTAATCACTCTTCCATCCGTCGCTTGGCGAGGCTTTGGTAGCAGCCCTCTGGTCTCCTGCCATCGGTAGAGAGGCTGTCCATGGAGGAGTCTGACAGGTGCCTCTGGGGGAGATGCTGCCCATCTTAGGAAGTGAGGGATACATACTGCTTACCACCTAGGTGGGGATCCTAGCCTGTCGTTCACTTGCTGTGTGTGATACTGAAATCATCACTTAGGCCTGCTATGACAGTTTTTTTTTTTTTCTTCCGTCTTTTGAGACAGGGTCTCCCTGTAGCCCCAGCTGTCCTGGAACTCGCTCTGTAGACCAGGCTGGCCTTGAACTCACAGAGATCGGCCTACCTCTGCCTCCCAAGCGCAAGGATTAAAGGCCTGTGCCACCACGCCGGGCTTGATAGGTGTTTTTTTTTTTTTTCCCTCACCAGGTTGGTTTTGAATGACAGGTTTTTCTTATACACAGAATTGGACAGCTATGAGAAAAAGATGAAAAAAAAAGAGAAAAAGATGTTCAGCATTTAGAATACAGTGTCAGGCACTGGGGATACAGCCAATAACTCTGGCTGTTAAGAGTGTTATTACTGCCCTTGCCAAGATAGAGTGGGGGTACTTAGGACCATTACCAGGCTTCAAACAGGTACGGGTTGGGAGAGAGAGAGAGAGAGAGAGAGAGAGAGAGAGAGAGAGAGAGAGAGAGAGAGAGAGAGAGAGAGAGAGAGAGAGAGCGCTAGCTGTAGGGCAGGACAGAGACCTGATTCATTCACCTGGAAGGAAGCCTTGCATTATTAATGTTTTTCTCAGATTCCCGGGCCAGGATGCAGCCCACATAGGGAAAGCGCTACTTAGCCTCTGCAGCAAGCGCCTCCTTGGGTTGGAGTTGCCATGGAGTCCTGCAGGCGGCCTGGAGGGGAAGAACACGGGTGTGGGTGTCGGGGACTGGGCCCTGCGCAAGTCCTCCAGTTTCCAGCACACTTAGGATGGACCCCCGGGGTACCTAGGGTCACAGGGCATGGACGGAGACTGGAGTGGACATGTGAGGCAGTGCTGTGTGTGCAGTGCTTGCGGAAGGCTCCAGGCCCTGACCAGCAGTGCGGTTCAAAGAGCTGCTGTAGAGCGGGGAACTGCGGGCTTGAAAGCAGACCGGCCGCGGGACCTCGGTGCACCGCCGTCCCTCCACCGCCTCGCGGGGCGAGCACCTGGTCCCCGCGCTGGTGACAGGGCGGGGCGGGGCCTGGGAAGGGCGGCGACCGCGGCACCGAGCCTAGGGAGGAGCCGGTTTTCCTCGCGGTCGCTGGCGGCTGGGCTCTGCGGGGCGGGGCGCGGGGCGGGCCTGGGAGGAGCGCCGGGAGGAGCGCCGGGAGGAGCCCGGGCTGCGGGGGCTGCGTCAGATCGGTGCTCCAGCTGCCCAGCGGCTCAGACCTGGCCGGAGCGCCGCAGAGGATCCGGGCCGGACTCAGGGCGCTGCGCGAGGCTCCGCGCGTGGGCTGGGAGTGCGCGACCATGGCGGACAAGGAGGCCGGCGGCGGCGACGCGGGGCCGCGGGGTGAGCGCGGGACCTGCGGCCGCGGGTGGCGGGACAGGGAGGGACGAAGCGCGCTCGCAAGCGCGGCCAGCGGCTTCGTCCAGGGCGGTGGAAAAGTGGGCGCCCTGGCCCACCCCGGAAAAGCCGGCGGGATCAAGGTCTGCGCCCTATGGGACGCGGGCGCAGGGGCTGGAGGACGCCCTCCAGGCACAGGCTCGGTTCCAGGACTGCATCCCGGACTGCAGCCCCCGCTGGGCACCCTGGTTGTCCCCGCCTTTGCTCAGTTCCTCCATCAGGGCTGAGTACCGGTTCTGGGGAAAACCGCCCCTTCTGTCCATCCTCCGGCGCCGTGTTGGGGGTCAGTGCTGACCCGGTCGGGTCGATGGGTGGCCCAGGGTCCCCAGCGGCTCATTTTCCCCGACTAAGAAAGGCAGGGGTAAGAGCCTGGGAGAAATGAGATTTGACTCTGTCCAGTTACCTCACCCTGTGCCACCCGACCCACGACCTGGGAGTTGGGGGTGCAGTTGCGGACCAAAAGTGTATCTTGCCCCACCCCACGCCCCAGTCTCTGGGTTTAGGAGGGAGAACCTGCAGTCTGCTTCTTGCCAGAGGTGTGTGCCGGGGGCTTGGGAAAGATTGAGATGCTTTTCGCATATGTGGCAGGGGCTGCTGTCTTGGCAGAGCAGGATGATCAGGGCTCAGATGCAGAGGGAAGGAAGAGCTAGTGAGGACCAGGGATCGGTCTAGGGGGGAAGAGGAAGAGGAGGGACTGCTCTCTAAGCCAAAGCTGTAAATCAAGGCTTCCTCCGCATAGGGATGGGCTGGTCAGGATTCCAGTGTTCCTGTGCATCTCAAGTGGGGAAAGTTGGTTGTGAGAGGCCCTGTGTGTCCCTGACCTGCAGGGCCTTAGGCAGTTCACCAGGGGCTCCAAGCAGGCTGCCTTACAAGGATAAAATTAAAATACCTGCACTTCAGGGAAATTCAACCAGAAAAAGAGCTCTGTGCTCCGCGGGACCGACAGCCAGGAAACTGAGGCCAGCAGCCCTGCATTGGCGCTGGTAGCTCCCTGTCCTGCCGTGGGTGGCCACAGCCCCCGCCCTCTGCTGGTCTCCTGGCCGCACCTGCCCCCTCCCCAGCCCATTGTTCCTGCGGATCTGGGAGGTGCCTCCCCAGCCAGCAGGCACTGCAGTGGTTGGGGAGTGCAGGGTGGGGGCTGGGGGATCCTGTCTCACTCCAGGGAGGGGCTGTGCAGAGTCCAAGTCCAGGCAGTGCCCTAACGTGCTCTGTGCCCCATGTTTCCTGACCTTCTCCTGTCAGCACACACAGGCCACGGTCTGGCAGTTGTCTTTGTCTGAACATCACTCAGCAATTGGATTGACTAATCTTTTTCCCTTAAATTGGAAAAAAAATCATTTAAGATGAGCATGAGAGGTGTCAGGATTGCCTGATGCTTGAGTTAGTGAACCAGTTTCTTGTCTCCCATGCTGGGATAAAGAGTAGGTGGTTGTATCAAATGCCAGGCTGGTTATGAGATTTGTCAAATCAGAATTGGAAGCAGAGATGTGCACCCACTCCCCAGCACTGATTTGCTTGTAAAAATGCAAGTGCGCGCGCCCGCGTGCGCGCACACACACACACACACACCACACAGAGTGGGGAAACAAATGCTGTGTGCCAGGCCACCTGCCATACTCACCTGGGTTTGTTCTAGAATGCTTTTTAGATTCCAGTGAGTTCAAGTTAGCCACCCTGACTTGATGGGACCTGGGGCCCAGCAACCCTGGCAACTCATTGTACCTTTCTGAATATCCATCCCTTTATCTGCAAAGTGGGGAATATTAATCACATCTCATAGAAGTGGAATCTCATCCACTTCTAAGATCTCATCATTGCATGCTGTTTGCTGGGTGATGAATATGCATTCTTTTCTTTCTTTTTTTTTTTTTTTTTTTGGTCTTTTTGAGACAGGGTCTCCTTGTAGCTCCAGCTGTCCTGGAACTCACTCTGCAGACCAGGCTGGCCTTGAACTTGCAGAGATCAGCCTGCCTCTGCCTCCCAAGTGCTAGGATTAAAGGTGTGTGCCACCATGCCCTTTTTAAAGACAGTTCTTAGCCGCCATGTGGGTGCTGGGACTCGAACCTGGGTCCTCTGCAAGAGCAGTTGGTGCTCCCAATCACTGAGCCATCTCTTCAGCCCTGCATTATTTTATTTCTTAAGGCTCATAATAAACCTGTTATCAGTATCCCTTTTACTAATGGGAAATTTAAACAGAGATTAAATGACCTGTCCAAGGTCATACATCTAGGAAGCTTTGATTGGGACTCAGGCCATCTGATTCCAGGGCTGGGGTCCTTCACCATCAGTGTAGCCATCACGAGTGTCATCAGTGGTCATTATTCTATTAGGAATGTCAAAATCCTTCTATCCCTGGGATTGTTTCAGGGATGCTCTTGAGGCAAATGAATGGGTGGATACTATGGGCACCAGACTGTGTTGAGATTTGTACACTGTTGGTACCTCATGGTAAGAAGGGCCAGTGGGTGGGGTGGGTGGAGCTGGAAATAAAGCAGAAAGTGCAGAATGTGGTTGAAGTTGGGTGGTGAGTAGGTGGCTGGTTCCTTAAGATATAGCTTGTATATGTTTGTACATTTTCTTAATAAAAAGTTGATTAGTTAATTTACAAGATTTGAAATGTCAACTTTGGTCCCTGAAATGTTAGACAGCAGGGGCTGAGGTGACCTTCAGTCTTGAGTTACTATGTCTGGAGCCCTGGAAGGAGATACATAGGTAAAGTGCTGGATGGTTCAGTTGGGGCCAGGTCTTTGGATGTCCAATTAGGGCTGGCATAGACAGTAGGAGCCACTGCATGTTTTTCAGGAGTGGATGGAGGAGAAGAGCTGTGGGCAAGCAGTTTTGCTCAGGATAAGACGCCTCTGGAAGCATTGCTCTGGGCTTTGGAGATAGGATTTGTACCATCTTGCCAGTTAATCTTAATAAAAATAACTACTGACATTTATCAAGGAATTACTGAGAATACTGAGTTATCTCATTTAGCTCTGGCCACACTTGTTGGATGGATGACTCAGTGAGGGGCCCTTGTGACCACTGTTCCACCATTTCACCATGGTGCACTGTGGAAAAGGAATTGGGTGAGGCTTAGGGCCTAGACCACTGCACTTAGGACCATGCCTGGCATGTCATAGGCCCTCAAGACTGTGTTGAGTGCCTGAGTGAATAAGCATAGAATTAATAAAAGGTCAGGGAGATGCTCTTGATGTCACAGCTGAGGGTTCTGGCCGTGGTTCAGCCTCTGTGTCAACACCTACCTCTGCACATCTGTCTCCCACATGGTGGCCTTTGTCCCCTCACCTCCCGGTGTCTGTGTTTCCCAGAGCCCCATGATCCTCATGGGCACGTGACACATGCAGTTCCTCCTTGTGAGACATCTCTCTTCCTCTAGGAAACTCCTACTCATCCTTCCAAATACACTTCTTAGGAAGCCTTTCTGGATTCATGCATGGGGGTGAAATCCACCTGTATAATCCTTTGGTCCTTAAGAGCTAGCACATCCTGAGTGCCAGCAGAGTGCCAGCTTTTTATGTCTGTATCCTATTTGTCCTCCAACAGTCTTCTGAGGTTGGTATTATTACCTCATTTTGCCAGTGAGGCAATTGAGGGCTCTGAGAAGTTTGGTAGCTTGCCCAGTCAGTGGACGTTGGAGTCGGGCTAGGAATCAGTCACAAAATCTAATGGTTTTATCTCTTTCAGTGCCATTTCTCCTAACAAGGGCAGGACAATTCTCTTTCATTTCTTTGATTCTTAGTAATGACACACAGTAGGTATTCAGTGGATGCATGCCTGTGTGTCAAGTGACCCCACCAGCAAGATGTGAGGGACCACAGCGGTGCAGAATGACATTCACATCCTGCCTACGCCAGGGTGGCACTTTTGAAAACACAGATGCTTCGGGGGAGATGGGAGGGGCTCCAGCCATCTCTGAAGAGATGGGGCTTTGATTCCAACAAGGCTTTGAGTGAGGACTCAATCTTGTGGGGGCGAAGTGCTCTCTTGTCATATAAATAGGCCTCTTTGGTAAGGGAGAAAGCTTCTTTATGACTGCTGTGCATAATTAGATGATGGGGAGGAATCGTTGGCTTTTAATGAATGAGCAGCATGTGGCAGTGAGGACTCTGCCCCCATGGGCAAGACGGGCCTGGGTATTCTCCAGAGAGGGCAGGCAAGCAGAGGAGACTTCCAGGAGGGAATCGCAGTACTCAGCAGGGACCTTGGCCCACAGATGCAAGCCCCATTAACCCTCACTGCATTCTTCGGCTTGTGCATGATGCCGCTCTTCTCCCAAAGGATAAGGAGAGTAGTTTGAGGAACCAAAGTGCCTTGGAGCACAAGGACATGAGCTTAGACTTTGCTTCCTAGGTCTGTGACAGGAACGCAGGAGGCCTGCTTGGCTCTGTTGGAAACAGCTGGAGATGAGGGATGGGCAGGAAATGGTTCTGTCACTCACTGAGTGAGTTCTTTCGGCCTTCCTGCCTGTGTCCACCAGGATTGCAGTTTCTTTTCCTGTTATGGTGGCGGATCAAGCTAATCTACTTTCCTTGGGGGCTTCAGAGAACTGTAGATTCTGTTCTGGTTTCTCTGACTTGCTGCTATGTGGGTGCCTGTGCAGGTTCTGGATCCTGTAGACCTACAATTATGCACACCCTGAACAGTGCCATAAGTGTTCCCATGGGCTCTTCTCACTTCTACACATCCTACAGTGAGGTGGGGTGACCCTGGGGATGGGAACAGGGAACAGGAAACACTCCCTGTGGCCACTGGATCCCCCTCAGATTAATTACCTAAGTGGTTCTGTTGGAGTCTCCTGGAGATGATGCCCAGATTCTGTCCCAGACCTGTTGTTATATCTGAACCTCTCCAGTCACCTTTGCCAACCAGGAAGTACCACAGAACTGGTGTTAGACTTGGGTTCTGTGTTAGTCGTGTTTTCCATTGCCTGCTTAAAGGGAGGGGTTAATTATTTTGGCTTATGGGCTCTGCTGTTTCATTCCACAGTTTTCACTCTTAGCCTGTGGTAAGGGAGGACTTCACAGCAGGGAGCACAAGACAGAGTAAGCAGCTCCCTTCATGGCAAATCAGCTGGAATCAGAGGAAGATGGGAAGGGGAGAGGGAGGGCAAGAGAGCCTTCAAATGCCTTTTTCCTCTAACCAGGCCTCACCACCTACCACTTTCCAATGGTTGATTAAAAATGAAATCCACTAATGGATTAATCCATTGCTTAAGTCAGAGCCCTCAGAATCCAATTACTTCCCCAAAGTTATTCAGCTCGCAGCCAAGCCTCTTTTCCCTCTCCCTCCTACAGGGGCCTGTGAAGGACATTTCATATTTAAACCATAAGGGACCAAGACACCTGGGGTAGGGTCAGGGAGTAATTGCAGACAAGCTACTCCAGGCCTTGTGCTGTCTGAGTCAGCAAATCCTTCTTAAGTACCAGGTCTGTGCCAAATGCTTCTTCTGTGTCATCATCTTCAGACTGACCATGAATTGCTGGGCTCAAGTGGACCTCCTGCCTCTGCTTCCTAAGGAATTGAACTACAAGTGTGTGCCATTGTGCCTTGCTCTTGCATTATCTTATTTAATATTTACTAATATCCAGTAAGGTAGGCAATTATGCATGAGGAGATCCCGAGGCTCAGAGGAGTCCCAGGTGACATGTAGGGGTGATATGAAGACAGAAGACAGGCATGATGACAGGCATGATGCATCATGAACACTACAGCCATATCAGGGTTACTTTTCTGATTCCAATGCATACCACCCTCACAGCAATTTTTAGTGTCTTTAAACAAAATCAATCTGTTTTTAAAGTATACACTTATTTTAGGAAGACTATAAAACTTGTGTTCCTTGTCATAAACAGAAGGTGCCCATAGCATAAAGCATGTGCACCTAAAACAGATAACTGCTCTTTGTATAGATCACATTGACCACAGAAGGTTTTGTGTCCAGGCTATGCGTAGTCCAAAGGGAGCCTGGAGATTCTAGAGGGAATTAAAATACAACACCAGGTGAAGACATTTGTCTTTGATGGCTGGTGTGTTGGTAGTGATATTGGTATTATAATTTTTATTCCTGGCTTATTACAATGGACCCTCTAGGAAATGAGGACTGGGAACACATATTTACAAAGATGAGAACTGAGTCTTAAAATCTGGTGTGAGGTCTGCCCGCCTGGCCTCTGCACCACCAGTTCTCTGCCTACCAGGAGGCTGAGGCCCCAATGGTGACCCTCTGGGGTGGCCTGCTCTGGGAAGACTGGGGAGGAAAGAAGAAGGTTCCAACAAGATTATAAGGAACTGTGAGCTCCGATTCTAAACCTGCCTTTAGCCCTGACTAGCTTTGGGAATTTGGGCCAAGTTATTTACCTCGTGTCTCGGTGAAATTGCTAAGAGTGACTCCTTTCACTAAGTGTCTCTCTTTGGAAGATGAGTCACGTGGTCATGTTCTTCATCTGTGTCCTCTTCTCCACCATCTGGGCTTCAGGTGACACAAGGCAGGCAGGAGAGTTGGCTTAAACCCACATTTGTGGGTTCAGATGTATTTGATCTCTGGGTTCATATTGCTGTGCCTCATTTTATTTTCTTCTGTTGTAAACAAGAATGACTGTTGATCCTTGCTCCATTGGGATGCCGGGGGAGTTGAGAAGGTATTTCTAAAGGACTTGGCTACAGAAAGGTCATATAGTAAGTGGCCAGGGACTTTATTGGGAAGGTTGGGGTGACTGGGAGGGTGGAATGGTAAGTCTGGGACCAGGATAGTTGTTCTCCAATTGGTGCATGTCACATCATTTACTTGCTTTGCAACTCTGGTACGTTACTTAGCCTCTTAAAGGCATCTTTTTATCTATAAAATGAGGGTTTATAATAGTGTCTTCATAGGTGTTTGTGGACATTAAATGAGTTTACTCAAGAAAAGTACTTAGAACAAGGCGGGTTTGAAGCAGACACTAAATTATTATTGACTGTTATATTGTTGGATATTAGTGTTTTATTTCAATGTTTTACTTCCTTGTATGCAGGAGGATGCGAAGACATTATAAAAATTACCACAGGGGCTGGAGAGATGGCTCAGCGGTAAATAGCGCTGACTACTCTTGTAGAGGTCCCAGGTTCGATTCCCAGCACCCACATGGTGGCTAAGAACCGTCTTTAACTACAGTTCCAGGGGAATCCGACGCCCTCTTCTGAGAGGCTCTGAGGCATTGCATGACATGGGTGCACCAATGTACATGCAGACAGTACACTCATACACATAAAAAAAAATTACTACAAATGCTGGGCATGGTGGTGCACACCTTTAATCCCAGAACTTGGGAGACAAAGGCAGGTGGATCTCTGTGAGTTCAAGGCCAGCCTGGTCTCCAGAATGAGCTCCAGGCCAGCTGGGACTAAAGGGAGACCCTGTCTCAAAAATACCAAAAAAAAAAAAAAAAAATTATCCCAAACATCGTGGCCTAGGCCTGTCTTAAACTTGCTGTGTAGTCCAGGTTGGCTTTGAGCTCCTGATCCTCCTGTTTCTGCCTCCTAATGCTGGGATTAGAAGTATGTGTCACCACACCTAGTTCATATGATGCTGGGAATTGAACCCAGGGCTCATACATACCAGACAAGCATTCTACTAATTGAGTTATATCCCTAACTCAATAGCCCAAATTTATCATCTTACATCCCCAGAAATCAGAAATGAGTCCAAAGATGGATCTCCCTGTGCCGTGTTCCTTCTGGAGTCATCACCTCTTTCCTACTGTTTTGCTCCTCTGAAGGTCAAGGTCACATGAATACCTTGGCTCAAGGCTGTTCTTTCCATCTTCAGCCCATTGCTCAGCTCCCAGTTCTGTCCTGTCTACAGTCTGTCTCAGCCTCTCCCCATCGTAAGGACTCTGCTCTGGCCCATGTGGATTATCAGGAATCATCTCCCCATCTCAATAAACTTAATCTGTCACCTCAAAATTCCTTTGGTCATAGAAAGTCACACATTCATGGGTTCCAGGAATTAGGCCGTGATACATTGTACATGGTGGGCTTTAATTACATCTACCTTTCTCAGAAAGGTTGAAGTCTGCCTAGATTTAGGAGTGTTCCCACAGGAACTGATTATTAGAGGAACTGAATATTAGAAGTCCTCTGGTGTCTTACTCAACTTTAGGCTCTTTAAAGACACCGCCATTTTCAGGGTCAGGTCATTTTTTTACTGAATTTTTGTACATTTCATACACATTTCTTTTTTTTTTAATTTTTTTTAAATTTTATTTATTTCTGTACGTGTATGAATGTACTGTCTACATGCAGGTGTGTGCACCCGTGTCGTGCAATGCCTCGGAGGTCAGAAGAGAGCGTCGGATTCCCCTGGAACTGGAGTTCTCCTGGAGTTGGAGTTTCAGATGGCTCTCAGCTGCCATGTGGGTGCTGGGGATTGAACCCGGGTCCTCTGCAAGAGCGGTCGGCGCTCTTAACCGCTAGGCCATCTCTCCAGCCCAACATACACATTTCTTAATCATATTTAGTTCCACTTCCCTTCCATGCTCCACCCCACCAGAGCTCGTGCATTCTGCCATACATGTCTTGCATCTTTTTCTCAGTCTTTTTTATATTTTGATGCAGAAGTTCATTGTTTTGGTCAGTTCTTTGAACCAGTCTTTTTTTTTTGTTGTTGTTGTTATTATTTCCTTTAGTTTTATATTGCTCCAAAAATATGCATGTATATACTCCACACATATACCAAAATTATAACATCTGAAAATAAAGTGTAGGTTAATTCCAAAACATGCTTAGGGGTTCACACTTTAACAGTAGAGTTGCATGCAGGTAAAAAGAAATATTACTTTACATTCCTAAATTACATAGCAAGTTCATGTATGTTTTAATTCACTTTTTAATAGTCACGTTGGGTATTATATTTACTGCCTAGCACCAAACTGAGTAATTTTTTTTCATTTTTATTATTTTTTCTTTTTTAGTAAAATATATTTGTATTCATTCTTTGAGAATTTAATACAATGAATGTTGATTATATTCATCTCCTACTCCTCTCCATAACTCAGCCCAGATCCATCCCATTTCCCCAATTTCAAGTCCATATAGATCTATATGTGTGTGTGTGTACATATATGTATATATTCCATCAAGTCCAATTTGTGCTGCCCACATATACACTGGAGTGTGGTCAACCTACCAGTGTGACCCATTGATTTTTACCAGGCCCATGTATGTGGCCACAGGTTTGGAACTGTCCTTTGTAGGCCATTTGGTCATCATTTGGTACACAACTAAAGACAGTGGTTTCCTCTCCCCTATAATCCATCAGTCTTCTTCACTAGGAAGCTAGGTAGGTTTTTAAGGTGAATGAGAAAGTTCACCTAAGTAGTGAAGGCCTAAGACCCTCCTTCTCTGAGGGACAGCTAGAGCTCCTAGGGCCATGACTGTCTGGGAGAAGGTTTTGGTAACAAGGTTTCACAGGTGTTGAGAAATACGTGACAACTCTGCTTTACCCATGAATCCTGTGATTTCTTTTTCACAGTGTGCTTTTGCAGAATGTGAAGATTTTCAGGAAAATATATTGTATCATATTGGAAATGCTTATAGTCAACTGGTGTGGGACAAGTGCAGCCTTGAAACCACATACTCTGAGGGATGGGCCTGGTCTCCTCTCGTTATCCCTTCATGACTGTACACACATCTATCTTCGGAGACTCCGTTCCTTCCTTGCTGTTTGCAGAGAAGGATGCAGTGGGTACTTCTGCCTGCAGTGTTCTGATTTTTATGCCAGAAAACAGAATTACGTCATGGGCCACTTGAAGACACTGGCCACTTAGCATCTCTTCTTTAACTGGCAGTAAGGTCTATGGGTGGGGCTCCTGTTACATTCATTAACCCCCCCGCCCCCATTTTCTGCCAATCACACTGGGATCTCAGAAGGAAGTGGATTTTGACAATAACCTTTGCCTCCTCTAAACTGCCTTCTAGTTTTTGTAGACCTGTCATAGGGGTCTCGCTGGCCTCTGTGATGAGTGACTCCTGTGCCCAGTCTCTCGGTTCCCCATGGGACATGAGATGCTGACCCTGAGGTCTCGAGCTGTCCTGTGTTTGTTTCTTTGCTCTGAAGACTAAATTCTTCTGGCTATTTCCTTTCTTTTTCTTTTCTCATTGTTCACAATGGGCCATCTCTGCTGGTTAATGTCACAAGTGTTAGGAATCTTTGTCACTGAGTGGAGGTGGAGATTACTATGAAAACAGAGCTTATGATGAATTTCACTGAGCCTTGGATTGTCACTTCTGGGCTTAGCCCACCTTCCCATTTTCCAGACGGACATACCGAGCTCAGAGTGGAAACAGACTGCCTAGGAACATGTGCAAAGCTGGGGTAAGGACCCAGTCTGCTGAGTCCCTTCTCCATACCTTCCCTGAACCCCACAAGTGACCTCAAGATCTTCTTCAGCTACTCTCGGCCGAACATGGTACAAGAATCTAAAACTTCATTGCCACTAATAAATTAATGACTTTTTCCTTCCCTGCAGCAGTTACATTTTAAAACAGTGCTTGAAGAAGTAAAGCTTAACTGGGAGGAATGAGGTGTGAAATCAGATTGATGTGAATAAAAGACTCTTAATGATCGAATCTGTGGATGCATCGTAGTCTCTCACCTTGATGGCTGCTCTCTTTCTGAGTCTGTTTGGTAGGTCTTTGCTTCAAGGCCATTCATTAGTTTTATTAGTATATTAGGTTGCAAGCAACTAAATTATCTTGCTGGAGGGAGCTAACAGGCTTCTTTAAGGTAAAGATCCTGGGGTGGCCCTTAGGTGCCAGGTTTGTATGGGGACAGTAATAGGAACCTGGAAGTTCTGTCCCCGCCTACACTGCCTTACTTGTCAGCCAGTCTTCCTCCCCATGGGCCCACTGGTCCCCTCATTGGCTGGAACAGTGTGGCTCCCATCGTGCCCATGAGGAAGTGACAAGCTCTGATGACAAGGACTGCTGTCTGTCTGTTGTTCTATCTGTATTTCGTACCCCACTCCAGATTCCCAGAGAAGGCACCTCGGTTCAGGGAGGGTTAGGTATTTGATCCTAGAAACAGTCATCTCTGGCTGGGGGTGTCAGAAAAGGGTCACCTTGCTGGGAGCAGGGAGGCAAGATGGTGCTATCTCTACACCTTTACAGTACTGAAACCTGAGTAAGCCAGGTACCGGATATAGTTTCTAGGTGAGGGCTGCACATCCGGAGAGAATGACTGAATAACCTGTTGGAGATTTTTGCGCTGTTGTTCTTGGAAAACATTACTTTCTTCCCCTAAATGTCTCATGGTGCACAAGGTAAATGACCACTGGGTCCTTACAGTGGGAATAAGGCACGGATCCTTGGCATGATCTCCTGATGCATGCTGGGCCACGATCTGTACAGGTGGTAGCACCGGCTAGCAGTTTGAGCACAATAGAAGAGATATGTCACTGGTCTGATGATGCCAAATATACCATCCACTGTGTCTGTTTCAGCATCAGTTCTGTTTAAAGTCAAGACCAATTTGAGGACCCTCCACGGGGAGGCCTGAGTGGTCATCTGTGGGAGGCATGTTGAGGATGTATCTTTGGCTGAGTTTACAAAGGCTCATGCAGCAGGACCCTGGAGGCAGATCCTGGGAACTAGGTTGTACTGAGGACCCAGGTCACACCCAGGTGAACACTGTTTCCTGAAGCCTCGGTTACTCTTCTCTTCAGAAAATGCTGGGAGAGCTTGGGAGTTGGAGGGGAGGTACGCTTGTCCTGGCTACGAAGCCAGATGGGCCCAGCCCCTTCATAGCAGGTTCCCAGTATTGCACAGATGACTTTGAAAGGCCATTACCCATGGCCTTGGGACTTGCTGTCTCAGACTTTAGCAAGAAGCCTTGAAGATATTAAGATGGTCTAACCTTTGGGTGCGGCCTCTGGTGGTCTTGGCCAGTGCAGTGGAAGGAGGCAGGACTGTTGAGGGGAGTCATCCAGCCCACTCTTGAGAGGAGCACCTAGCGGAGGGAATGGGGTGGGAGGCACCCTGCACCTTCACAAATAATAAGGGGCAGTGGATATTGGGATCAGACTGTGCTTCATTAGACTCATGGTATCATCTTGTACTGTGCTGCTTCATGTACATCAGTTAGTCTCTCTGGGCCTCTTTTAAGCATAAGCAGTACCTAACATACCATGCAGCCCAATATCTTTGGTAGGATGAAATAAACTTTGTGATATTAGGAAGTCCTTGCTTGAGATCTGGCCCCATACGTGTTGGTCACCTGACCTTGGCTTGAGCAAATTACTCAACCTCTCTGAGCTCTCTTACTTCACTGAAAACTAGCTACAACAAGCACTCCCGTGATGGACCTGAGGTCAAGTACACCAAGGACTTTCCTTGAACTCAGTTGTGTGCATCAGTGTCAGGTCTCATCTTTATGTAAAGCCCTCCTTGGAAACCACTCGATGGGGATGGAGCTGGCTAACCAGGTCGTTTCCTGATGGGTGGGCTTTTTTTTTTCTTTTAAGATTTTATTGAAGTGTAAGTCATATAAGGTGAAATGCTTTCTAGGTGTGCAATCTCATGAGTTTGACAATGGTGTATAGTTACATAACCACCATCACATCAAAGCATTGAATATTTCCACCTAGAAAGGTTTTGTCATTTGGAAACTGGCAAGCAGGATCTATCTGGTTTGTAGAGGTGCTTGTTTTTTCATTCTAACCCCAGGCATAGAACTCACTATGGTTTTGAATCTCATAGATACCCATGCCTCTGCCTCCCAAGTGCTGGGATTAAAGGTGTGTACCACACCATACCTGGCTGAGGTCCCACTTTTGACAGTAGGGAATCCCAAGGCTTGAACCATGTCTTGTAAGGCAGGGAGCCTCAAGGATCCCCTCAGTGATAGACAGGCTCCCAGCCTGGGAATCTCTGCACTAATGATTTGTGAGGACTTTAATTGAGCTTCCAGCCCATTCCCTCATTGATTCAGAGAAGGGAGGGGAGGTGCCTATGGGCTTCCTTGGTCAGGCCCTGGACTGGAGAGTGCTGCCAGGTAGAGCCTGAGAATCTTTGGAACTAAGATTGGGGACATAGCTAAGAACTCTGAAGTATTCAGAAAGCTAAGGCTTGGCCTAAGATGACAGCCTGTGTCATATACCATATACAGACCATGTGTTCAAGCATTGTCCCCAAAGTGGTGCTATTGGGAGATGTGGGAGGTCCATGGTTTTACTGGGGTTGTACCCTTGGGGGCCCTATAGGACCCTGGTCCCTTCCTTCCTTCCTTCCTTCCTTCCTTCCTTCCTTCCTTCCTTCCTTCCTTCCTTCCTTCCTTCCTTCCTTCCTTTTTTTTTTCTTCCTGGCTATAAAGCAGGGATGTAGAGCCTTTGTCCTAGGAGACTTGATTACCTGGCAATAAAGTGACCCCAGGAAGGCATGACTTAAGGACTGGGGTCAGGGTGTCCATACTGCCTCTGCCACAGTGCCAAGAGTGTTGGCATTGGGACATCTATCAGTCATGCAGACCTGGTTTAGCATCATCTTCCTTTAGATCGATTGCACGTCACATTTTCGTAAGTGAAGGCAAATAGCCTGAATCATGTGTGGTGTCTCTAACTAGTAAGAAGGAGGCCATGCACAGTGCTGGGCGGAGGGGTCACCACCAACTGACTCAGTTGGAAGAATGAGGTCATTGCTGAGTGCTGTGTTTCCAATGCCAGCCTTGGGACAGGCAGTGTCTCTGATAATTGAGGCCCTCAGTGGTCTGTGAGCTGGTGGTCTGTGAGCTGGTTACCCAGATGGCTGGATAATAGATTTTCATGAAGCTGCATTTATTCCATTTCAAAGAGGGTTTCTGATAGTGTATCAGCTGATTTTCTGGTTGTAGGAGAACATAACTGACGAAAGTAGCTTAAGGAAGGAAGCGTTCACCTGGGTTCGTGGTTTCAGGGTACACCTCATCTAGCAGAGGACACAGTGGCAGGATCATGAGGTGGCTGGTCACAGGCAGGACACACCGTGTTCACAGGCAGGACACAACGCTGGTGCTCAGCTCACTTTCTCCTTTTTACTCATTTTGGGGCCACAGCCCATGGTACCACCCATGTTTAGGCTGGTTCTTCCCACCTCTGTCAAACTTGTCTGGAAATATCTTCCCAGACACACCCAGAGGTTTGCGATTTTGACTCCAGTTGAGTTGACAATCAAGACTGACCATGATAGATAGTACGCCCTTATGTAGATTGTTACATTAATAGCCTATAATGAGTCTTATATTCAGGTACTCATATCCTGGCGTCATCTCCTCTTAGCTGGATTCAGGGCTCAGCCACGTGGTTTGTTTTGGCTGATAGGACTTCAGCAAGCACAAAGCCAGCGGAATCATGGCATTAAACTGTGTTAGATTTCCCTCACTATAGCAAAAATACTTGAGGAAATCAACTTATAAAGAAACAAGGTTTAAGGGGCTGAAGAGGTGGCTCAACTATTAAGAGCACTTTCTGCTCTTTCAAAGGACCCAGGTTTGGTTCACAGCATCCATGTAGAGGTTGACGACTAACTGTATCTCCAGTTTCAGGGATCTGACAGCTTCTTCTGGCCTCTGTGGGCATTGCATGACATGAGTGTACTTATATACATGTAAGCAAAACACTCATACACAGAAAATAAAAATAAATAAAAAAATTAAAAAGAAAGGTTATTTTGACTTGGGTTGCTTTGGGGCCTCTGGTGGGAGTGCTGGGTGGTAGCTACAGGAGCATGTGGTGACGCAAAGTGCTCACCTCATGCCCCGGAAGCAGAAGAGAGGAAGGAAGCAGGGTCCTGCAGTCCCTCCCCTTCAGGGTCTTGTTCCCAGTGAGTGATGTGTAGACCCTTCTGCACAGACTCCTCCTCTCAGTGTTTTCATATGGTCCTTAGAGGGACAGGGTATAGCCAAACTACAGATTTATTTAATTTGTAATTTGTGTGTGTGTGTGTGTATACATGCACATGTGCACATAGGAGGCCACATAGGGTACCAGATCCTCTTAAGCTAGAGTTCCAAGCAGTTGTGAGCTGCTGGGTGTGGATGCTGGGACCCAAACCCAGTCCTCTATAAGAACAGCAAGTGCTTGTAATCCCTGAGCTGTCTCCCTAGCACCTAAACATGCAAAGTATGGCCATGCCAGTGTTGGGACCTGCCCTCTTGGTACTCTGCTGCTTAGGAAGTCTAAGCTCTCCTACTGAAGGACCACATAGAGGGGAACTGAGGCCCCTGACCAACATCCCTGCTGAGTTTCAGACACCAGTGAGGCTGTCATGAGCTGTCTGGTGACAGTAAAGCCTCCAGATGAAGGCTCTGAGCAGACCCTAGAGGAGAAAGAACCAAAGTGTGGAATTCTGTTTAAATAAATTATTTTAAAACACTGAATTTTGGAGTGAAAAACCATTTTGGAAATAAGAGTTGATAGCTGGTTTAGTCTTGTTTTCATTTTTTGATGAATTGAACTTCATGTTCCAGTGTCTGCTTGTGGTAGGGTAGTACTTTGTCAGAGTCACAGCTTTTGGGGGGAGGGTTTCATGATTTGCTGGTAAGCTGAGGCATCGTGGGACCATTGAACTGGGTAGCTGAGAGTGACTTGGGCCACCAGAGTGAGGAATGGTTTGGTCTGGACGGTGGCAGCGGCAGTGTTCTGTGAGCCACTTCTTCATGTTCCACATAAGGAACTAGAATCCACGAAAGGGAGTGAGCAGAGTGGACCTGGTGCCATCCACAGAGCTCTGTACCAGGCTAGGACTCCATGTTTGACCAGTGGTCCACACTCTCTCTTTCTAGTCTGGGGCTGGGATTTTTGGGACTCAGCCAAGAATGGCTCGTGTCAGCACTGCTTGTTCCTTGGCAGCTACGACTCTGGTCCTAGATAATGAGCTGTAGTTAGAGTCCTCAGGTGGGCAAGATGGCTTCTCCTTGGAGGTATGTTGGTGGTCAGAGCAGCAGAGTGGGGAAGAACGAGGGCTTGCTTGTAGCAGGCAGGAACCCTCATTACAGCCTCTTCACTGTCTCCTTGAAGACCTGTGTGTCCCTTGTCCTGGGGAAGCTTTGCTTCCTACTAACAAATACCCCATGGGTGTCCCATGTCTTGCAGAGGGCAGAGCAGGGGTGAGGCTGCTGTCTGCTGGTGGCAAGGCAGGGTGGATGGTGATGGGTACCGCAATGTGCACATGGTACCAATTGAGGGCCTGGGCATAAATGCTGGCTACTCCATTATCTTGGTAAATTTGCACTCATTGCCCATGAGAACATTCACATTGAGGTCTGGATCTCTGAGTGCTTTATTGCATGGACCCAGAGCACCATGGCCCCTGAAGCCATAGTTGTCAGTTTGGAGTTTCCATCTCACCTTACTGCTCCTGGTGTCCAGTGGTTTCCTTTCATCTCGCTGCTTTTCTTAGAGCAGAGCAGGAGGAAGGTTTGTGTACCCACATCACAACAAAGGTGGGCCGTCCAAGTAACTGCCTCTCCCCTTGGAATCACCTGCCTGGATCTTGCTGCAGGGAACTTTGGTGACCCCAAGTGTATTAGTCAGGATTCTCTAAAGAAACAGAAGCAACAGGATGAATATATAACTATATACAATTTATTGATTTGCTCACATGACGGAGCTCAACAGTAGCGCTGAACTGGAGAGGCCGGGAATCCAGGGAACTGCTCAGTCCGCAAGGCTGAATGTCTCAGTAGTCCCCGTCTAGTGCTGAAGGCCCGAATGGATTCCAGGAGATCTGCCAGTCTCAGAACAGGCTGGGATCCGAAAGGTTGATCACAGCAGCAAGACAAACTCACGAGATGAGAGAAGCAAGCCGCAGGAGGAAAAGGGACCAGCTCCCACTGCCATGGCCTTAAATACTGCCTGCCGGCAGAAGGTAACACCCACATTTGGGGTGGGCCATCCGGGTTGAGGTGGTCCAATCAGAAGACCCTTTTCTCTTATTTGTTCCTTAGTCCAGTCAAGTTGACACCCAGGATTAACCATCACAAGTCCACCCCTTGTCAACTTGACACCCAATAAATAGCCTCTGCTTAAATGTCAATTGCAAACGATGGCAGGGTCATAATTCCACCCAACATGTTATAAGTATCTCATGTGCAATAGCAAAGCATTATATCTTAGAGTAGGTGGTCATGTCCTTGAGAAGAACTTAGTCCTTCAGTATCTAATAACCTAAATATGACAACACTTAACACATATCTCAGTTGCACATTCAAAAGGGAACAACACAAGTATCCACTTAATATACATACATATATATATATATATATATATATATATATATATATATGAACAAGCACATTCTTAACCAAATAGAACAAAAGTTAATATCTATTATAATCCACGTTTCTGCAACTGGTCCCATGGCTTCAGCTGATATTTATGACTACCTTCTTCTACTACCCATTCTGTATTTCCTCCGCCATCAGCAACCCCTCTGCAGGTCTTGGCTCTTTCCCTGGAGGAGTGACCCATACCTTCATCCCTGAAGGGTCTGGGCCATTTATTGTCCTGTCTGGTTTGGGTTGTTGGAGTTTCCCATTAACCTTAATCATAGGACATGGTAGCACCAGAAGGCGCCCTACAGCATCTCCTGCCTTCCAGACATAATCTTCCTTGCCCCCATTGTGGAGAAAAAGTCCAATTTCCCCATGGTAGTCTGGATCAATCACTCCTACTACTGTTATTCCTTCCTTAGCCTGTTGGCTTAAAGGCAGTAGAAGCCCGAAGTGGCCAGGGGGAAGTCTTAGCTTCCAGTTCAATGGAACGTTTGCTGTATCTCCTGTCAAAAGCACTCCCCCCATTGGAGCCAAAACATCTAGACCAGCAGAACGCAAGGTCGTGGGTACAGGAAGCAAAAATTTTCCTACTGGGTCACTATGGGTGATAGTGAGTGGAATCATTCCCACTTCCACCCCTTGGTTCCTGGACCCATGAATTCTGGCTATAGGAGAAACAGTACCATATAGTGGATGCTGATTCAAAGCATATACTGCTTGCTGGAGAACCTTGCCCCAGCCCTCCAGGGTATTGCTACCTAATTGGCGCTGTAACTGTGTCTTCAAGAGGCCATTCCATCGTTCTATCAAGCCAGCTGCTTCTGGGTGGTGGGGAACATGGTAAGACCAGTGGATACCATGACCATGGGCCCACAGTCGCACTTCTTTGGCTGTGAAGTGAGTTCCTTGGTCAGAAGCAATGCTGTGAGGAATACCATGATGGTGGATAAGGCATTCTGTAAGTCCCTGGATGGTAGTTTTGGCAGAAGCATTACATGCAGGAAAGGCAAATCCATAACCAGAATACGTATCTATTCCTGTAAGGACAAAACGCTGTCCCCTCCATGATGGAAGTGGTCCAATGTAGTCAACCTGCCACCAGGTTGCTGGCTGGTCACCCCGGGGAATAGCACCATATCGGGGGCTCAATGTTGGTCTCTGCTGTTGGCAAATCTGGCACTCGGCAGCAGCTGTAGCCAGATCAGCCTTAGTGAGTGGAAGTCCATGCTGTCGAGCCCATGCATAACCTCCATCTCTGCCACCATGACCACTTTGTTCATGGGCCCATTGAGCAACAACAGGGATAGCTGGAGAACCAAGGAATGGATGGAACATGGGCTTGAAGTCATCAAGGGACATTTTCAAACTCTAGCTACAGGAGAGATTTTTTTTTTAATCTCTTGTTATGACTCAGTTTCCATAAAGTGGGGTCATGATGCAGGGTGTAGCACATAGTGAGAGGGTGTGGGCAAAGGGGATTGGGCATCTGTAGGTAGGTTAGGAGCTCTTACTCTTATTCTTTATTATTACTGGAGTGATTTATGCACTAATAGACATACAGATGTTAAGTGCTTAGCTCATGAGCTTTTACATATACATGTGTACAGAATACCAGGCCCTTAAATATACCTGCTCTGCTCTATTTTTGTGTAAACTGAAACCTAATCAGCAACATGATGGCATTAGGAGTGAGGCCTTTGGGAGGTGATTAAGTCATAAGGGCCAAACCTTCATCAACGGGATTAGTGCCCTGATAAAAGATACCCAAGAGCTAGCCTGCCCCCTCTAGCACATAAGGACATAGAGAGAAGGACATGCATACAAGGACACATCCAGGTTCCAGAAATCAGACCATCCCTCACCAGTCACTGAGGTTGTCACAACTTTGATCTTGCACTTCTCAATCCCATACTTCAAAGTTAATTTCTGTTGCTTATAAACCACCCACGTGTCTGTTATTTTTATACAGCCCAAATGGACTAAACCATTATCTACACCATTAACAAATTAAATCCCAGGAGTCTGTCTATTCCTAATGTGGCCTTACATGGCCTCACAGGCATGATAAGAGGAGAAGAAGGTTCTTTCTAGATTATCTGGGTTCACTGGGGTAATCTCAGGGGCCCTCGTAAGTGAAGGAGAGAGAGAGGAAAATCAGACTTAGGGAGTTTTGAAGCTGCAGTGCTGTTAGCTGCGATGTTGGAGGGGACAGGAGCTGAGGAATGCAGATGTTCTCTGTCGTATGGAAGAAGCAAGGAATGGGTTCTTCTTTGGAGCCTCCAGAGGAACCAGCCCTGTCAACCCGTACTTCAAGTGTGGCAATGAGATCCATTTCAGATACCTGACCTCCAGAACTATAAGAGAATAAAGTCATTTGTTTTTATGTCAGTGAATGACAATAGCTTGTTACCTTAACAATAGGAAGCAACTTTTATAAGCACTACATCAGGCAAAATAGAAGATGATTTTTTAAATGGAGTCTTTTTATTAACATATTTGTATTGAATTTTTGTGTATTTCTCTCTTTCTAACCCTCGCTCCTCCCTCCCCAGTTAAAATACCCCATTTCCCCCATTTTACCTTTGGTAATGCCTGTCCCCTACGGTCTCCCCTCTCTTGAGCTCCTTCTTACCCCTTTGATGGAGCCTTTTGTAGATAGTCCAGGCTGGCTTGAGATTTGCCATAGAGCTGAGGATCACCTCAAACCCCCAATCTTCCTGCCTCTACTACTAAGTGTTGTTACTATAAGCATGTGCTACCATGCTTGGTTTATGTGGTGCTGGTATAGAACCCAGGCTTTGTGCATGCTAGGCAAGCACTCTGTAGCTGGGCTGCATCTCCCGCCCTTATGATTTGATCATTCCACACAGTTCTCTGTGCTCTGCCCAGTACCCATCTACTCCTTAGACCAGCTCCCTCTTCCTGAACTTTGCACGGGTGGGATCATAGAGCATGTCTCTTTTCCTGTCCAGGGCCTTTTACTCTACGTGCTTTTGAGGTCCATTCTTACTCTTGGGTGTTTTGGAAGCTGATTCTCTTCTCACCATTGAGTAGTAAGTAGCTCAATGCACAGTTAAAACACAGATGCTTTGTTTCTAGATTTTGACTACTATGAAAGCAAAACCAAACAAAAAACCCAGCCCTGCTGGGGGACATTCTAGAACAAATGTAGTAGGTACAAACCCTCATCTCTCATGAGTAAAGTCCTGAGAGTGGAGTTTCTGGGTCGTAGGGTTGGCGTTTGTTCAACTATGCAGGAATTTTAGCATGTGAGCAAGAAGCGCCTGGCTGGCCTGGGGCCTGGCTACTCCTGGCTGCCTGGCTTGCCTGTAGTAATTTCTGAGGGTACACACGGAATGGGGAGGTGGTACTTCCCCTGGGGCAGGCCTGAAGGGTTAGAGAGCAACTTGGAAATCCTCAGTGCTGCATGTACTCTGTGTCTGTGGCTGAGTGGCAGGTGAGGCCTATGTTCGTGAGCATACTTGTTCTATAGCCTATATGGTACTGGGACTTTTTATTTTATTTATTTATTTTTTGTCTTTTTGAGACAAAGTCTCCCTATAGCCCCAGCTGGCCTTGAACTTACAGAGATCCACTTGCCTCTTGCCTCCCGAGTGCTAGGATTAAAGGTGTGCACCACCATGCCTGGCTTAAAGGTGGTTCTTAGCCGCCATATAGGTGTTGGGAATTGAACGCAGGTCCTCTGGAAGAGCAATCAGTGCTCTTAACCACTGAGCCATCTCTCCAGCCCCCAGTCCTGGGACTTTTTAAGTGTATCCCTGTGAGTGAGGCAGTTGGCAGCTCTGTTTGTGGTTGTAGAAACTGAGGCCTGGGACAGAGTCCTTTCTTTGACAGAACTTTTGAGGGCAGAACTTGGTATATCCAGAATCTGGCTAGCACTGGGTCTTCAGTCTCATCACCCTAAAGAGTGGCTCAGGGCTGTGTCTACTTTGAGGGCAGCTGGGAGGGCCAACCCCTCTCAGGAGAAGGACAACAGGCCTTTTCTCCCTAAAGACAGTGCACACACAGACCTAAGGGGTGGCAGATGGCTTTCCAGATGTCAGAAAGCAGAGCCCAGCTGGTGCAGAGGGTTGTATGGAGGGCAATGATGGTAAAGGGAAGTGGTCAGAGCCTAATGGAGGTATCTGATTGGCTAAATAGTTGGATTGGATGCAAAGGGCAATAGAAAGCCACAGCAGGAGACAGGTGAGCGTGATGTGATCAAATTTCTGGTTTGGATGATCCCATCCTGTTCCAAGGGGATCAGCCTGGAGTCTGTGAACCAGTCAGGATAAGGGTGTGTTGGCTCCTGGAGGTAGCCCTGCATCTTGGGCAACTTTTCACTCAGTGTAATAGCCCTTCCCGTCAATTGCCCCTTCCAGGACTGTATGAAACACTTGTACACTTGTAGGAAACACTTGTATGAAGCCGCAGCAACAAAGCACCTCTCGCTTGTTCTTCTCAAAGCGGTTTATTCAGGCAGGCAGGTCTTGTCAGAACGGTTTATTCAAGCACATCTTTTCTCCTTCTCCAAGCTTCTCCCTCTAAGCCTCAGGTCTTTCCCTCTAAGCCTTCTCCCTTCTCCAAGCCTTCTCCTTCCTCAGGCAAGCAAGCTTCTCCCCTAAGACTAGAAAGTCCCTCTATTTATCCACCTTCCCAGCCCAGGTTGGGTGGCCTCAGTCTATTGGTATCATCTGGCCTGATCTTGCATACAGGGTGCACCTGTGCTGCTCAAACGGTGAACATGGCTTTACTTAGAGGTAGGAGGGAATCAGGTGTTAGTCATAAGACTTGGCTAAAGTCTCGGGCGCCTTCTTGGGATCGTCGCCACACCTGCTCTCCACACAGGACTGCAGTGGGGGAGGTACAGGGACTGCCTCCTGTACCTCCCCCACTGCATCAGTGTGTCCTCACCCCTGCAGCACTTACTTCACAAGTAGCAGAGAGGTCTGCAGTGCTTTTCATTGCAATACTGAGTTGAAGTTACTTGCTCAGTTTGGAGCTTCTTAATGCATTGTGTATGGGATGCTCATCCTCTGGGCCAGCTGATGGCTGCCTGGCAAGGTGGGCAGAGCAGTGCCGAGACAGACACTACGCTTGGGGAGATGCTCGCCGAGACCCTGGTTGATCCTGATGATTCCTTTGCAGGGATGCTGGAGTAGTCAGTCAGTCAGGAGCCAGCTGCCTATTTCCCCAGCTGCATGCATATCTTCTGAAACCTTCTTGTTCACTAACTTAGAATGTTCTTAGCCTCATGTCCAACCATGCAGGACCCTCCCAGACTAAGTGGGGAATGTGAGCCTGTGCAGGTGTCCCTGGGACCAGCCCCACGATTCCTCATCTGAGGATCAGCACAGGGCTGGGACATTCCAGGGTCAGTGGGGTGTGCCTGAAGGAGTCAGCCTGGTCACTCTGGGAGGGTCTGGAGCATTCCACTCGGCAGAGGAGATGGTGTGGACTAATTGAGTTCCAGACAGAGCTGTTAAAGATAACATTGAGGTCAGAAGAGGCTGTCTTTGCTGGCCACCCTTAGTCCTAATGAAGCTGCCAGGCTGCATTCTGGGAAGGCCGGTTCTTTGGAACAGCAGGAGGAGGAATGAAGAGCCAAACAGACCACCCGGCTGCTCCAGATCTCCTCCCTAAGCCCAGCATGGGCCACTGACCATCCACGCATGGTGGTCATGGTACATGGCCCCATTCCTGGGCCCAGCATTACAAAGCAGGGCTGTGGGGCTGGAACAGAGTCCTGGAAGGCCACATTTCTTGAGTGCTCTCCGGCACATAAGATGCACACCCTGGGATCTGAACACCCACGATGTGTCTGAGTCTTTGAGTCTGTTAGGGCCTACTCCCAGTTTCCTGAACATTACTACGTGTGCTATTTCTTGGCTTTGCTCCTGTCCCAGACCTGCTGACCACTGCTCAGATAGTAAAGAATTTAGAGGTGCTCAACACTTGCAGTTTAGCCTTGGTATGTGGTGGAGATTGGGATAGGATGGGTGGGGATAAGGAGTTTGGGCTTTGTTTACTCTGTTGTAGTTATTCAAGCCAGTTTTTGTTTTGTTCTGAGCAGCACTGACTTGTTTTAAGTTGAAATTCAGAAGCTTATCAATATTTCATGGTCATCTTGTACCTTCTTGGGCAGGAGCTAGGCTGGGGACAGTATGAATAAAAAGGCCTCTGCCAACCTCATCACGGACTCTGCTGATCCCCGGGTTCTGGCTCTTGGGTGCCCATACCTTGCTCTGTGGAGTGCCTGGGAGCTAAACCACTTCGCTCCGAAGAACCTTTCAGGAACCCCTTCTTTCCTGAAAACAGATTGAGCAGATCCAGCCCTGGGGCACTGCTCCTTCAGTGACCTGCCCGTTCTCCCACCTTCTCCCTCTCATGCTCTGGTGTTAAGTCATCTTTATCAGTTCCGTAGAGGAAAGCTCCTCTTGACACTTTGCCATGAACAACCTTGGCAGAGCCCGATGTTAATCAGTAATCAGACCCAGCTGACTAATTCTTTTATTGTTAGACCATAAATCTACCACTGAAGTTTTTTAAAAACAGTAAGAAGTAATTATAGCGTTTAAGCTTAAAAGTCTTTTAAAGTTGGGGCTGGAGAGATGGCCTAGCAGTTAAGAGTGCCGACCGCTCTTACAGAGGACCCAGGTTCGATCCCCAGCACCCACATGGCGGCCGAGAACCGTCTGAAATTCCAATTCCAGGAGAACTCCAGTTCCAGGGGAATCTGAGACCCTCTTCTGACCTCCGTGGCATTGCACAACACGGGTACACAAAACTGCATGCAGACAGTACATTGATACACATATAGAAATAAATAAAATTTAAAAAAATTTAAAAAGTCTTTTAAAGTTTCTTTTGTTTGTTTGTTTGAGACAGGGTCTCTCTGTAGCCCTAGATAGCCTAGAAATTGATATGTAGACCAGATTGGGCTCAATGCCACAGAAATCTACCTGCCCTTGTTTCCTGAGTGTTGGGATTAAAGGCATGCTAGATTGGCCATACCAGGGTCAATGTCTTATAAAGTCTTTGGAAGGACTTTCTCTTCCCATAAGTCCCTGTCAGTTGTGGGGAGGGAGTCCCCATATTTCCCTGCCAGTATGGGGAGGTGTTAACCATGGTAGCAGGCAGGGCTGCCTGTGTTGGGGGGTCGTTGGCTCCTGGAGCTGCTACCAGCTTCCTCTCCAGACAGCTGAGGTCCTTGATTGTCCGTCCGTCCGTCTCCCCCCCCCCCCCAGGGCTCTTTTGATCCTCTGGGCATTTGGCTTCTTTTTTGTTTTTTACTTTACCTTCTAGAAACAACAATTTTTGGTTCATGAAAATAGTCACACAGAATTTTAAAACCTTTTTGATCCAGGGTTTCACTCTATAGCACAGGCTAGCTCTGAACTCACTTTGTAGTTTGGGTTAGCTTCCCCTCTTGATCCTCCTGCCTCTGCCCCAAAAGTTCTGGGATTACAAATATGAACCACCATGCCCAGCTACACAGAATATATTAGTGTTGGCACTATTTCCGGCTTGACAAGGGTGATCTGTGACTCCTGCAGATTATTAGGACCCCTGGCATTTATCTCAGAGTACTTCAAAACTGCTTGTCTGCCAGGCAGGGTGAGGAGGAGGGGAGCAGGTCCGGAGCCCGTCAGCTGGCAGTGGACCTCGGGGAGTGGCCAGCCATTCCTGTTTGGTCAGTGGCTTCAGGATGTCTAAGGGAGGAGCAGAAATAAAACTGTAACCAGTGATGCCTGCCCTGTGACCGTATCCCTGTGTGGTCAGATCTTGGAGTGGGGAGGAGGCTGCTGCCCACTGCGGCTTCAGACCTGGAGGAGGACAAGAGAGGGAGGGAGCCGGCTTCGCGCAGCAGTGTCGGTGTGGCTGGAATCCAGATCCAGGGTCCAGGGCTGTGCTCTTGAGCATGCGAGATGCGGGGCAGCTGTTTCTAGCAGCTCCTTATTTTTAAAACTTGAGGTATAACTCATATAGCATAATATTTACATTTTGAGTATACAATTCACCGATTATTTAATGTTCACAAAGGTGTACAACCATCACCATTATAGAATTCCAGAGCATTTTTATCACCCTGAAGAGAAACTGACACTCCTGGCCGTCGCCCCGATTCCTACTCCCTCTGGCATGCTATCATTTGCCACCGTTCTTTTTTTACATAATTGGGGGAGGGAGGGGTCTTGCTCTGCAGCCCAGGCTAGCCTGAAACTCATGATATGGACCAGGCTGGCCTCAGATTCCTGGCAATCTTTCTGCTTCTACTTCGTGAGTGCTAGGATTACGGGTATTTTTTATTATATTTGTTATTACTCTTGGATGCAAGTTGCCAGTGGTCTGGACTACAGAGTGTCACAGAGTCCTGGGACCTCAGGGCCGCATGCGGCTAAGGGAAGGGGCCCTGGCATTTGGACCCAGAAACTTGCTAGGTGAGTGTCTTTTCTTCCTGGTTCCTTAGCTTCCTCTACTATTGAGTGGGGCTGATAAAGAGCCATTTCCTAAGCCATTGGGTTGATGAGATGAAATAAGGCATTGTAAGTAATAATAACTGCACTTTTAAGACCTTTGCCTGCATATATTTTCATCTAGTCCTTGCTAGCCTCAAAATAGAGTTTTTATCCCTATTTAATACATAAGGGAAAACAAGCTCTAGAGAAGTATCTAACCTCAAAGGTATCCAGCTTCCAACCAGTTTTTATTTGCAAAGTGCAGAAAACCCTGACTTTACCTCATTTGCAGAAAAAGGACCTGAAGCATCCCCAGGATGGGGGGACTGGAGGTTCAGTAGGCTCCGAGGTGAGTGGCTTGGCAGCTCATGGACCTGTCAGAAACCGAAGGACGGTCCTCATGGTGGATACATCTGTGGGCTGGTGGAAAGGTGGTGCCCACAGGTGCTGACCCACTGTGCTGCAGGTCCAGCCTCTTCCCAGAGAGCCTGCCTACAGATGCCTCCTGCCCCTGAGCAGAAGCGCACTCACATCTGTGTCCCGTCAAGGGGAACTGTGGGTCTCTTACAGGCTCATGTTTGCTGCTTTTTCCTCAGCTGGTGGTGCAATGCTGGGAGGCTGTGGAGCCTTTAGGAGGCAGAACGTAGGTGGTGGAGGCAGGTCACTGGGAGCAGGCCTCTGTGGGGTGTACCTGGCCCTGGTCTGCCTTCCTCTCTGCTTCCTGGTCTCTCATGATGTGTACAGTCTTCACCACAGGCTTCCACCACCCCGAACTGAACTCTTCTGCTATCATGGAGTAAAACACTCTGACACTATGAGTCAAAGTAAATATTTCTTCCCCTGTTTTTTTTTTTTTTTCTGTCAGAGACTGTGGTCACAATGATGCAAAAGCAATAAATACACAAAACCATTCCCCTGTCTGGGTGAGAAGGTGTTTGCAATGACTTACATTATTTAATTGTCCCTGGGTCTCGGGAAAGATTCTCTCCCCACTTTTAATCAAACTTGGGATGTCGTTAAGGGAGAAATGGGGCTGGTGGGATGGCTCAGCTGGTAAGGGTGCTCGCTGGCAAACCCGTTCCTTGGAATCCACATTCCACCAGGAGAGAACCAACTTCTGCAAGTTGACATGTGCTGTGATGTGGATGCATCTGAATACATACACACAAGCATCTCACACTCATATTCACAATATGTACATGTATTACAAACATGTGCACATATTACACACACATGTGCATACACACATATTTACATACACTCTCTCTCATACACACTTTTTCAGATTACATTGCCTAACCTCTATTTGACTCTTTTGGGTATAGGGAATGTAATGAAATGAAATTTCCTTTTTTTGTAATTTTTTTTTTTTTTTTTGGTGTTTTTCTGACAAGGGTCCCCTTGTAGTCCCAGCTGTTCTGGAACTTACTCTGTAGACCAGTCTGGCTTTGCACTCACAGATCTGCCTGCCTCTGCCTCCCGAGTGCTGGGATTAAAGGTGCACATCACCATGCCGGGATATTTGTACTTAAAAAAATTATATTTATTTTGTGTGTTCATGCCATGACGTGTATGTGGAAGTAAGAAGAAACCCCATGATCCTCTCCTTCCACCATGAGGACCTAGGGGCTCTAACTCAAGTCCTCAGGCTTGGCCTTTATCCATAAGCTATCTCACCAGCAGCTCTTTTTGGACTTTAAAGTGTTATGGCTGCTCTTAATGATATTGGGAGTGAATTAGATCAATATGTGCTTGTGGTGCAAAAATTCGGACACTTCCCAGTGTAGGTGACAAAGCCCTTAAGATTGTGGTGAGGGATAGCACCTGTGTGTAAGAAAATGAACTGGCCATCTCTGAGGGGATCCAGCTGTGTGGGAGAGGCTCCCCAAGATCTGTGTACCGTCTACGTAGCTGTCTTGGGCCATCTCTGAGGGGATCCAGCTCTGTGTGGGAGGCTCCCCAAGGTTTGTGTACCATATACGTAGCTGTCTTGGGCCATCTCTGAGGGGATCCAGCTCTGTGTGGGAGGCTCCCCAAGATCTGTGTACCATCTGCATAGCTGTCTTGGGACATCTCTTCCATGAAGGAACTCTGCAAAGGGTTTTGAAGGGTGCTTCCACCTCCACCTTCATAGGTACCGGCATAAGTCTGGAGGTTTGTGTTCAAGTTCCCCAAGCTTGGGGCACATGATTATACCTCTTCCCTGGACATAGTACAACTCTGTCTGGTTAGAAGGCTCAGCTGAAGGGCAGTTAACCCAGCCATTCCATCCCCCAACCCTCACTTCCCATTTCCTTTTCCCTCCCAAGGACAGATTGTGGAGGGGGGAGAGGTTCTTACTACTCAGTCTGAGACCAACTGGCCAGAATGGCAGAGGTCTTGTCTTCAGGACACCAACTATGGCATGTTATCCAAAGGTTGAAGCATCCCAAGGATGTTTCCTCTCAACTTGGAGAGGTTTAAACCCAGGACTTTCAGAGGCCCAGGCAGGTGAAATATTTGTCTTGGAGTGGGAAAGAGTTCTGAGTTGGCCTGTGCAGTTTTTAGTTTTTTTGTTTGGTTGGTTGCTTGGTTTTTTTGGTCTTTTTCTAGACAGGGTCTCCCTGTAGCCCCAACTGTCCTGGAACTTGCTTTGTAGACCAGGCTGGCCTTGAACTCACAAAGATACACCTGCCTCTGCCTCCCAAGTTCTAGGATTAAAGGCATGTGCCACTATACCCAGATGCCTGTGCAGTTTTTAAATAGAAACTGTGCTTCCTTATAGGAGCCAAAAAGGCTGTAGTCATGACCACGTGGCCTCCTGCATTCTCTTTGGTTATTCTGAAAGTGTCTGTGGGTGAGCAGACAGTGCAAACAGGACACCAGGACCAGACTCCCCCTGGGCAGTGTTGGCCCTCAGAGTTCCCATCACTAAGAGTTTTCCTGAAGGTTCCATTTGCCAAGTTTCTGTTTGGTAGGAATTTTCAGCTTTGATAAAGAAACCTAGAGAAGCTAAACATAAAGGAAATACATTTGCTGACCTTGTGTGTTCAAGGATGCTCTGCCTATTCCCTGGTGTGAGCACACCATCCCTTTCTCTACAGCAGCTGGACCAACTTAATGATGATGGTGCTAGTGACTGTAATAAAATTTTAAAATGATGTCTATAAGTGAATTGATGCTTGTCATGCACCAGATTTTATAGGTACTATTTTACTTACTCTTCATAGTGCTCTAATAAGATATGCTGCCCTGATTACCCAGCTTTATTCTCTAGGTGAGAAAAACGGGGCCCCAGAAGGAAAGTCGCTCGTGCAAAGGCCACACCTGGGAAGGGGCCGTGCTGGGAGCTGAGCTCCCATTTTCCTAATTCTGCACTTGTACTTCTGTGATATCAAAATACTTCTCCCCTACCTGGACCATTGGGTTTTGAATTACCAATATCTTGCAAAATGAAAACCCTGGTTCAGTTTTTCAGTCCAAGGAAGGCTGAACTACATGGTTGCCTGAGCCTGGAGCAGAGGCAGCCAGCCAGGACCTGGGAATATCCTGTGATCGTGACTAGGTTTTTTTTTTTTCCCCCCACACATTTTTCCTCATATATGAAATGGAGATTTTTCTGGGACTGGAGAGATAGCTTAGCAGTAAGAGCACCGACTGCTCTTGCAGAGGACCCAGGTTCGATTCCCAGCACCCACATGGTGGCTAAGACCCATCTTTAATTCCAGTTCCAGGGGAATTGACACCCTCTTCTGACATCCACAGCATTGCACAACATGGGTGCACCTACCTACATGCAGACAGTATACTCGTATACATAAAATTTAAAAAAAAGAAATGGAGATTTTTCATTCATATCTGCTATGGTTTACATATGTTCCCCATATTTCATGTTTATAGGATTTAATGTCTAATATACATTGTTGAGAGGAGGACCCTTTAACAGGTGAGGGGTTAGAAGGCTTCTCTCCTTGTGGATTGACTGATGCTGGTATCTCAGGAGTGGGTTCTCACTGATTCCTGCTGCTTCTGCCCTTCCGCTCTGTCACGGGATGACCCTGGCCACATGTGACCCTTCAACCTTAGACTTCCCAATGTTTGGAACTTGCTCTGGTTTGGTCTCTGTTGCTATGATAAACACCACGAACCAAAAGCACGTTAGGGGAGGAAAAGGCATATTTCTGTTTACACTTCTAGTTAACAGTCTTTAACTGAGGGACAATAGGACAGGAACTCAAGCAGGAGTGGAATCACAAACCGTGGAGGAATGCTGCATCCTGGATCTCTCCCTGGCTCATGATTGGCCAGCTTTCTATACAGGGCTACCAGCCTAGGGATGGTGCCACCCACAGTGGGCTGGCCTTCTCCCACATCCATCAACAATCAAGACCATTCCCCCACAGACATGGCCACAGGCCAGTCTGAATCCTTCAATTGAGACTGTTTCTTCCCTGGTAACTCTTGGTTGTGTCAAGTTGACAATAAAACTTACCTAGGACAGGAACTCAAAGAAATAGATACTTAATCTTTATAAAGTACCCAGTTCCAGGTATTCTGTTGTAGTAGCACTGAGTCAATACTGTGTCATGATTTTGTCTGTCATGAGACATGGTACCCATGTTAGGACCTGATATTGGGTGGAATATAAGGGTGGAGGCTTGGCATCAGAGAGCTCTGAATCCAGCTAGGTGGCACCCAGGCTTTCTGGGCTCCATTTTTCTCATCCACAGAATGGAAGTCCTGGTGGTATTTCACAGGAAATTTACAAGGCAGGCTTCTGTGAGTTGAGTCTGTAAAGTGCTCATTGTAGTGTGGAATGCATGTTCAGTGAGAGCTGGCTGTGGGGGCTTTCCTGGTAGACTTCTGGGCTTGTACATTTCCAATAGTTTTAAAGTAATAATTCAGGTTTGAATAAACTTGCAAAGATCCTAAAGAACAGACATAAATATCTGACCCCATAAAGGAGTTCAGAAACACTAGGTGGGTCTGTTACTACCTCACAGGATAGCTTAGGGAGATTTGGGGTCTGTGGAGAGGGGAGTCAGCTGCCTGAGGCTCACAGCATCCATGCCTCCCTCCTCCTCTGTCTGCCATGCAAGGATTCGCCATCTTTCTGGGGTCACTTGTTTTCCTTCGCTCCTGTTCCAGAGCTGCCCTGGCTCTCAGGAGAACATAGCCCTGAGGCCTGTAGCCCAGGCCAACTGCTTGGCCTGTACCTGAGCCACCCAAAGCCAAGGTTGGGCCAGAGTATAGATGACACTGCATTTGGTCCTGGGCTCTTGTTGGGATGTGCACACATTCCAGCTTCCCGGGAAGACTTGGGGCTTGTTCTTGTAGTACAAAGAGTAAGAGGGTGACATATGACATCAGTTGAAGCTTGCCATTCCTCTCTGCGGTGAGACCAGGGGAAGATGCCAAGGCATTCACTGAGACTTCTTGTCCCTTCTATATGCACATGTGAAGAACAAAGGAAAAAATGAGTGTATCTTGGTCCTTTAAGTTGTATGAAACACTTGCACACTTGTAGGAAACACTTGTATAAAGCCGCAGCAACAAAGCACCTCTCGCTCGTTCTTCTCAGAGAGGTTTATTCAGGCAGGCAGGTCTTGTCAGAACGGTTTATTCAGGCACATCTTTTCTCCTTCTCCAAGCTTCTCCCTCTAAGCCTTCTCCCTTCTCCAAGCCTTCTCCTTCCTCAGGCAAGCAAGCTTCTCTCCTAAGACTAGAAAGGAGAGAGAGAGTCCCTCTATCTAGAAAGTCCCTCTATTTATCCACCTTCCCAGCCCAGGTTGCATGGCCTCAGTCTATTGGTATCATCTGGCCTGATCTTGTATACAGGGTGCACCTGCACAGCTCAAACGGTGGACGTGGCTTTACTTTGAGGTAGGAGGGAATCAGGTGTTGATCATAAGACTCAGGTGTTAGTCATAAAACTTTGCTAAAGTCTCGGGTTCCTACTTAGGACTGTCGCCACACCCGCTCCCCACATTAAGTGACCCTGTCTTTCTGCACAGACAATTGCTGCTTCTTCCCAGTTATGGAGCTGCAGCAGTGGGCTAGTCTTCTGCCTGCTCTGAGGCCTCGGGTTTGCTGAGAGGCTACAAAGGCTGATGACAGAAGGGCTTTGTATCTGAGACCTGGTTGGAGTCCATCCCAGAAGTAGAACTACCCAGCTGGTGGCTAGATACCTGCTTTTTTGTCTGCAAGGGCCAGGTAGTGTCTGTAGAAGCTCATCTCTTCAAAGGCTGTTTAAGTGCTCTAGAAACAATAGTCTTAGCTCTGGGGAGTCATCTGGATATAGACTCTCACCTACCCCAGAACCTATGTCAGAAAACTTTGCAAGCCGTCTGTCAACGTGGGTATATTTAATGAACTCATACTCTTACCAGCCTCTTCATTCATTTGGTAAATATGGATTGAGCCCCTCCCAAGGAGAGGACAGATGCTTATATCTTTTCCTCCTGGGGCTTTCATGTAACTGGTACATAAAAGGAACATGTAAAATTTAAAATAATTGATGAGTGGATAATGAAAATGTGGTACATTTACACAATGGAGTTCTACTCAGTGGTAAAAAAAAGATGAAATCATGAAATTTGGAGGTAAATGGAAGGAACTAGAAACTGTCATGCTATAAGTGAAGTAACACAGACTCAGATAAACAAATGATGAATGTTCTCCATCATTTGTAGATCTTAGCACCAAATGCTTCTATTGCAGTCATCACCCATCAAAGACTTCTTTCGCAGCAGACAGAGACTATTACCGTGTACCACAACTGGTCACATGCAGACCTTGTCTGTGAATTGGCCGGCCCTAAGTGGCACATCTACAGTGCAGCCTCTACAACTAAGGCTCATGCAGCATAGAACAAGAGATAAAGAGGACACTAATGACTCTCTCAGCTCTCACTAATGAAGCTCCCTCATACAACAGGGGGCCAGGAATGCAAATGGCCAAAGCCTGGAGATTGGGAGTCTGCGAAGAGCGTGTCCTTGGACAGGACTCCTGTATTAAGCTTCCCTCACCCAGGGCTCGGAGACCACTGCACAAGAGAGGGCAGAAAGATTGTAAGATCCAGGGAAGAAGTGCATGATCATATGGAAATAGAATCATACAAGCTCCAGGGACCCTCTTCATCCCCTTCAGGGATCCTACAGTAGTGATGTCAGCATGCACAAGACCCATGCAAACTCAAGCAGACAAAACCTGGCATAGAACTGTGGAAATGGGCAGCAGGCCCCAATCTTAGCAGAACATCTACTGGAAGATGATTACTGCTGGGTGAAAAAGAGCTGATCTTCTTAAAGTGAGGGACTCTGGATGGGCTGACAAGACGTCAGTGGATGAACGTGCACTGAGGAACGTCTAGGGAGGCTACCTTGACACAATGGGCCTTGGCATAAATGAGAGAGTGTATGAATTCCAGTGGCAGGAGGGTTGTGGAAGGTGCCAGTGAGAAAGGAGGTATAAAGGTCATTAAGATGGATTGAGTTATTCTGTATGAAATACACAGAATTCAATTAAAGTATAATAAAATATGTATTAAAAATAATTTAAAATACAAACTAATGGGTTTTCTGATAAAACAACAAAAAAGTAGAGTAAATATGCTGAGACCCCTTACTCCAATTGGGCCTTGGATTTTGATCAGTATCAACTTGTGGCTAATCTCATTTTGCCCTTGTCTCTCCCCCTTATATTATTATTTTTTTCTTCAGACAGGGTCTCATGTAGCCCAGGCTACCCTTCAACTCATTATGTAACCAAGTATGACTTTAGAATTTTGTCCTCCTGCCTCTCTACCTCCCAAGTGTTTGGTTTCCAGGCATGTACCATCAATTCCTGACCGCTGTGGACCCCAAGGTTTCCTGCTTGAATACTAGGCAAGCGTTCTGACCTTTGAGCCACACTTCCCCCAATACTATTTTGATGTAATTCCCACATTGTTTCATCTGTGAATATTTCAGAGTGTCTCCCTGAAGGACACTGACTCTTTAAGATTATCTAGCTATGCTGTGAATAATAAATCCCTTAATCCCATCAAAATCTGGTCAGTGTTTGTATTTCTTATTATCTCATAAAGATAAGACATATTGATTTTTAAAAAATTTATGATCCAGTAAAGGTCCGGGCATTTGTGGTATGTTTTAGGTCTCTGTGAAGCTGTAGTAACTGGGGTCTAGGGCACAATCAGGCAGGCTGGGAACTCACTGCAGGTGCACATCCTCAGACCTACTGGATCAAGGGGCGGGGGCAGAAGCTTGAGCTTTTAAGAAGCTCACGAGGGCGTTCTGATGCGCATCAGTGTGAGAACACGAGATCTATATTTCTTCTCCTTGCCTTTTCCTTGTGGTCCTCATAAAAACCTGGCTTAGAGTTTCCAGTACCCCAGGTTGTCAGTTGATCACCAAGCGCAGATGATCAGGCCCCTTCTGCTTGTACCCAGGTTGATGAGCAATTCTCTCTCAAACAGAAAGGGCTGACTTTTAGGGATGGGATCTAGAAGACAAGGAAGGACAGGTTCGCTTACTGCAGAACCCAGGACACTCTTCTAAGCAGGTGTGCCCAAGTATGCAGAGTTCTGGAGACCAGTCAGAAAAGTGTTCTAGGATCCTCGGGAAAGTTTGATATGGCCAGGGATGGGATACAGGAGAGGCTTAGACTGAGGCAAGTGGGCTTTGAAGTGGCAGATGATAGCAGTAGGCTGGACTTTATCCCATGGTGGGTAGATATTAGGAAGCCTCTGTCAGGATGAGAATGTGGGAAGACCTCAGCTCTGGCTGCAGGGTAAGTGTGGCTTGTGCTGGGCAGGCCCAAGCAGAATCCATGGTCAAGGTCAGGAGGACCTGGAATAAATCTATAGTAGTAACTTTGCGGAGGAGTATGAACTGAGAAGTGAGAGATGGTACAAAGAAGGACTGATGGGGCTTGGGGCAGAACGAGAAAGAGAGGCTATGTAGGATCTCCCCTGTCTGAGAGCAATGATGGTTTCCCCGTCTGGCTAAAGGGGTTTCTTGATGTGAGAGGAGATCTGGGTGATTTGAGAGTTGATTCCACATTGTCGGTGATAACCCAGCAGGTACATTCTTAACATTCTGATTCAGGGGATGGAGTTTCAAGTGAGAAAGACTTCACTGGCCCCCAAATCTGAGGATAATCACCACTGAGTTGATCTCGGGGCAGGCATAGAAACATTCAACCATCTTAGTTTCTTTTCCTGTTGCTGTGATAAAATATCCTGACAAAAGCAACTTAAGGGAAAACAAGTGTTTATTCTGGCTTACAGTTCAAGGGTGCAGTCCACCATGGTGGGGAGGTTAAGGCAGCCATCAGGAAGCAGACAGCGATGGATACAAGCTGTTTGCTCAGCCCCATTTCTCTGTTCACACCATCCAGGATCCCACCCACAGAGGGGCACAATCTGACTGAGGTCCCCCACCTCAGTTCAGGCAATCAGGATAATCCCCTACAGGCATCTGCAGAGACCCAGCCATTCTAGATTCTGCCAAGATGACAATTAACATTATCACATCTATCCATCTGTGCATCTGCCCATTCACATGTCCAGCCAGCTAGCCAACCATCCTACATTTGAGGGCCTGTGACATGTTAAGAGCTAGGAGAATCACACATGAAATAAGACACAGACCCATCCCCTGTGGGTTCATGGGAATGCCAGGTGGCTTGTATACTCATGGGACTTGTATAGAGTGAGGTGTTAGAGCTCTTCTAAATGCTGGGTGCTGGTGGGCTGGGGCTGCACAGTTGCTGTGTCTAATTCATGGCAACTGTTAGTCTAGAAGGCACTTCCTCACTTCTCCTAGTAATTGCCTGGGTACATTGAAGGACTAGGAGCCAGCGATTGAGCCCAGGCTCATGAGGGAAAAGTATACCAGCCACCGAACGTCTCTAAAATTTCACTGTCTTTGGGAAAACCCAACTGCCCCGGGCTCATCTCATCTCTTGGACCATCCAGAAAGCAGAAACAATTGCTGGAAGATGCTGCTTGGTTTCACTGGCCTGATACAGACCCCTATCTGGCCTGTCCTGGCTCCTGTAGTTTCCACCGTGGAATGGTCATCTCCATAATTGTTATTTAGCATTCAGAGAGCATTTATTTTACACTCAGTATTCTTTCTTTGAACAGAGGGGCTCCCTGCTCATACCAATAAAATTTCCATTTACTCTGGACATCAACCATGGTGATTTGAAAAAAAAAAGCCTATAAATTATTTACTGAAATGGAAGTTCAGCTTACGGTAATAATGCATTAGTTCAGCTACCATGAAGTCTGTTCCAGGGTAATAAAAGATGTTTTATTCTCTTTCTTAAGAGACATTTGCCAGTAACCTACACATGACCTTGAGCTGATCAATTTCCCAAGATGACACTGCAAGGGGGCATAAAAGCAGAGAAAGAGAGCGGGCTTCTTAGATGGTGTGACTTAGGCAAGTGTTAGCAAATACCTCTCATCTCAGAGCCTAGGAGAAAAGAAATGGGAAAAATGTATATATTCTATTTTTTATTTATTTTATTTTATTTTTATTCTATTTTTTTTTAAATTGTAAGGACCAGACCTAAACAAAAAAAACCCTCTTTTGAAATGACTGTTTATTTGATCTATCGTAAATCTAAACCCAGCAAAGAGAAGTCTTCAGGAGAGGTAAGTCTGTCACTGTTGCTGAGCCTACCTGTCACATTTTACATGAGTCTGGGGCTCTGCAGAATAAGGTCAGCCCAGTGGCTCTGTCTTCATCTTTAAAAGTGTTGTATCTAGGAAAGAAGATCGATTTTCTGTATCTCAGCCTACTACCATTTGCTGACTAATGTCCCCTGCAGAGAAGAGGGCACCAAGTTCACGACTTACGGCTCCCTTTGAGGTTCTCTTAGCACGATGAATTTTTATTTTAAGAATGTCTGCCTGATTAAGGCCATTAGAGCTAAGAGCAAATAAAAATGTCTGATTCTTATGTGGCTTGCATTTTATAGCTGGAACCAGATGAAGCCCACACTTTAATTCTTACATCAAGGGGAGCTATAAGGATTGAGCTAATTAGTTCTCCCCCAGCTATGTGGCTGAGGTCCCAAGGAGCCCTGTAGCAGGAGACATTAGTTGAGTATACTCTTATTTGTCTTCTACACTGCTGAAAAAACATTTTATCTATTTATATATCCCTCTATGTTGCAAAAATTATTTTTCTAAGTGACTTTATTGAAGAATTAGTGGAGATTGAAGAATTGAAGCTTTGGTGTCAACTTGACACATGAGGGTGGAAGGAGCCTCAACTGGGGAATTCTCTCCATTGCACTGGCCTGTGGCCACATCTGTGGAGTATTTTCTTGATTGTTGAATGATGTGGGAGGGCCCAGCCCATTGTGGGTAGTGCCAGCCCTGGGTAGTGGTTCTGTACTGTCTAAGAAAGCAGGTCAAGCATGGGCTGGCGAGCAAGCCAGGAAGCAGCATTCCTCCATGGCCTGTGCTTCAGCTCCTGCCTCCAGGTTCCTGCCCTGAGTCCCTTGGGCTCCCTCAGTGATCAACTGTGACCTGGGAGATGTGAGCTGAATAAACCTTTCCCTCCCCAACTTGATATTGGTCAGAGTGTTTTGTTGCAGCAATTGAAAGACAAACTGGAACAGAATGCATGGGAGGGTGAGTGTGTCTAGGTTTAAGAGTAAACCAATGAACTCCTTTGTCAGTTTGTTTTTAAATTCATCCAACTGTACAAGACTGGAATACTGTTGAATCATTTAAAACGTGGGCTGAGGCTATGGCTCAGTGGTAGCACACTTGCCAAGCATGTATAAGGTGCTGGGTTCAATTCTTCATACCACAAAAAAAGTTATGTAAAACTCATGATTAATTTCTGTTACCAGGGTCCTTCCTCTGAGCCTCACCAGAGTTTTGTGGTTGATAGTTTGCCTCTTTGAAGTAGTCACTGTCTTTCTCAGTAACTTGAAATCATGAAGCCACTGCTATGTCCACAAAGTCTATACGGAAACAGGAATCTTTAAGAGTGGAGCCTACCAGGAAGAAATGCAGTCACTTGGGGATGTGTCTTTGAAGGGGATGTTGGGACTCTGCCCCTTTTCCCACCTCTCTATTTCCTGACCTGAATGAGGTGAGCAGGCTGCTTTTAACGCATGCTCCCCCCGTGATGCACTGTGTCCACACAGGCCCAAAGCAAGAGAGCCAGTCGGCAGTGACTCAGTCCTCGAGGATGACGAGTCCAATAAACCTTTCCTCCTTTTAAAATGATAATCTCAGTTATCTTGCCACAGCTACTGCAAGCTAATCCACTCTCTGTGTAATGGGACACCTGAGGAAAATGGTGCTTGACATTTCTAAGGCTTTGGATGGTCTCTGTATAACCTCATGGAAACACTGCGGTAGACACATTTCTATACAAGCTAGTGGAAACACTGGGGTAGACACATTTCTATATAACCTTGTAGAAACACTGGGGTAGACATATTTCTAAGGCTTTGGATGGTCCCTATGTAACCTCATGGAAACACTGGGGTAGACACATTTCTAAGGCTTTGGATGGTCTCTATGTAACCTCATGGAAACACTGGGGTAGACATATTTCTATATAACCTCGTGGAAACACTGCGGTAGACACATTTCTATATAACCTCGTGAAAACACTGGGGTAGACATATTTCTATATAACCTCGTGGAAACACTGCGGTAGACACATTTCTATATAACCTCGTGAAAACACTGGGGTAGACACATTTCTTTTTTTAAATTTTTTTATTATTTATTTTTTGTATGTGTATGAATGTATTGTCTGCATGCAGGTCTGTGCACCCGTGTCGTGCAATGCCGCGGAGGTCAGAAGAGGGCGTCGGATTCCCCTAGAACTGGAGTTCTCCTGGAATTGGAGTTACAGACGGTTCTTAGCCGCCATGTGGGTGCTGGGGATCAAACCCGGGTCCTCTGCAAGAGCGTCGGCGCTCCTAACCGCTAGGCCATCTCTCCAGCCCCGGTAGACACATTTCTATGTAACCTCGTGGAAACACTGCGGTAGACACATTTCTATATAACCTCGTGAAAACACTGCGGTAGACACATTTCTATATAACCTCGTGGAAACACTGGGGTAGACACATTTCTATATAACCTCATGGAAACACTGGAGTAGACACATTTCTCCAGACTCAGAGTCTTCAGTAAAGCACCTTTCTTTAATCTATATTTTAATGCCAACCTTGGTGGCACACACCTTTAATTCCAGCACTCAGGAGGCAGAGGCAGGAGGATCTCTGTCAGTTCAAGGCCAGCCTGGTCTACAAAGCAAGTTCCAGGCCAGCTGGGGCTACAGGGAGACCCTGTCTCAAAAACATGAAAATAATCTCTATTTTAGCAGCCTTCTTGCCTCCCTCCAGGGCTGAGGCTGCTTTCTTTCCTTCAGCTTCCTTTCTTTGAAGCCTAGCTGTAAAGTCCTCTCTGCAGCTTGAGCTTTTGGCTTCATGATTCTCCCTTGTCTCCAAGTTGACTTGTATGTGCGGAAGTCGTATTTCATGCAGGTATAAATCATACTGGGGAGACATTATTGCACTAGCTTTACAAGAGCAGCATGAACTAGGTCATGACTAGTGACGTGTGGCATGTCTTCCTGGGGAGGAGGGCCCATGTCTAATTGTTAGCTGGGGAAGCACTCTTAGCCCTCACATATATAGACATCTGGTATACCAGTCCTCTTGTTGGCTGTTAGATCATATCTATCAGATATTCAAAGTAATAGTTGTTAATGTACCATTGAGCCTGATAATCTCTATGTAGGCCATGCTAGCCTTGAACTAACAGAAATCCACCTGCCTCTGCCTCCCAAGTGCTGGGATTAAAGGTATGTAACACCATACCCAGCCCTCCACTGAGCTAGTTTTGTTTATTCCTAATTGCTTGGGTAAAGAATGAAAGATCTCAAGCCTTTGAGACTGTTATCACAATGAAATTAAACTTCCCATTGTTATGTCTCAGGGGATACAGCAGGTTATTCCATTTCCCACTGCTAATTCCACTTCATTTAATAATTTTTTTCTTTTTTGAGACAGGATCTCCCTATAGCCCTAGCTGGCCTGGAATTCACTCTGTAGATCAGGCTGGCCTTGAACTCACAGAGATCCACCTGCCTCTGCCTCCCAAGTGCCTGGATTAAAGGTGTGTGCCACCACACCCAGCTTTCATTTTATAATTTTTAACATGCATAAATTATATATAATAATGGGTTTTGGACTGGAGAGATGGCCTAGCGGTTAAGAGCACCGGCCACTCTTACAGAAGACCCGGGTTCAATCCCCAGCACCCACATGGCGGCTGAGAACTGTCTGAAACTCCAATTCCAGGAGAACTCCAGTTCCAGGGGAATCTGACACCCTCTTCTGATCTCCGCGGCATTGCACGACACGGGTGCACAAACTTGCATGAAGACAGTACATTCATACACATACAGAAATAAATAAAATTAATAAAAAATTAAAAAAAATTAAAAATTACATATAATAATGGGTTTCACCATGACATTTTCACATATGTGCATAATGTACATTTTGATCCTATTTCCCTCCATCACACCCTCTGGTCCATTTCTCACTCCTGTTTCCCTCCATCACATCCTCTGGTCCATTTCTTACTCCTGCTGATTCCTCTGTTCTTCCCAACAAGACCCCGTTCTACTTCCGCATCTTTATTTTTGGTTTTGGTGACTCAATGACAAGTTTCAGTAGGGTTTCTTGCAGGAGCACAGGAGCATGGACACAGTACCACTACTTCTACCACTGGAGAAAATCAGAGTGCTTCCCTATCTTCAGGGAGGGGTGGGGCCTCGTGAGCTCCTCCCACTGGCTACAGTTATCAAATGCTTGTAAATGCTCACATGAAATTTGGAGCCATATTTTAACATCCTAGATAATAAAGCAAAGAGATAGTATCCTGAGAATAAGCATGTCACTGCTGTGGGTTCTGTGCAGACCGATGATGGGCTATCGGGTACTAATCAGTGAAATTATGCTTCATTTGCATCATATGCATATGTAGATGCATGCCCAGCATCTGCATATATCTGGGAAAATGTTCTCCTTCCATCCCATCTATGCAGAGCCGTCTCTCCAGCCCCATGCAGATTAGCTGTAAGTCTTCACAGTACAGCTGAGGTTTAATTTCTGATGGAAGAAATCCATGAGGTTTGACTGCCTCCAGGTCTACAAAGTGATCAGCAAGTCAAATGATTTAATTCTGTGCCATGTGCAGTGGGGGAGAGAAAAGCTGAAACTCCTCGGCTTTTGCCCTCAGTGTATCCTGTGTTCCCTGAGGTCCAAGGCATGTAGGTATTCAGTGTGTGACTTGACATGTGCTATTTTGTATGCCAGTGGGACCAACCAGGATTTCTCTGAGAAGGGCTGAATGATGGAATAATTAGAACCCAGCAACAGCGGGTGGATGGAGCATCCGTGTATGATAGCTTATTTGCTCACTGCCAACACCAGATTTTTCTGGATGATTAGATGTTTGGTTTCTTTCAAGACCTTCTGTGCAAATGTGGACACACAGCCCCAGGCTTTCTAGGAAGCAGGTGGAGACAGGGCAGCTCCTGGGTGGGGGTGGATGGCAACTCTCCAAAGGCTGCCCCAGGGGCTGTGGGCAGGATGGAACCACTACCAACAGGTGAAAGGCTGCATGGCTGAGCCCTGTGTTAAGACACAGACTCCAGACTCCCCCCAACTTTTATAGAAGGGAGCTGGGGGTGTTCAGCAGGCTAGTTGAAAAACCAAGTGTACTTCATTCTCTTTTCAAGAACACAGGACCATGGTTATAAATAGGAATGGGAAACATGGTGAACAGAGGAGTTGGTTTTTTGTGTTATTTATTTATCTTTTGGAAACAAGGTCTCTCTTTGTAGCCCCAGCTATCCTGGAACTCCTATGTAAACCAGGCTGGCTTTGATGTCACAGAGATCCACCTGCCCATCCCTCCCGAGTGCTGGGATTAAAGGCATAAGGTACCATGCCTAGCTTGTGTTTGTTTGTTTCTTTGTTTTTACACAATAACTTATGTACCCCATGCTGGCTTCAAAATCCCTATGTAGTCTGAGGAAGACCTTGAACTTCTGATCCTCCTGCCTCTGCTTTCCAATTCCTGAGATGCTGCTGTGAGCCAGGGACACTATGCATGGTATAGGTGGCATTGGAGATAGAACCCAGGGCTTTGTAAATGCTAGGCAAGCACTCTACCAGATGAACTATCCCCAGCCCAAGATGAGTTTTTAATAAATATTTTTCATTATGATAAAGTATACATAACATAAAACTTTCCATTGAGCTCATCTTTAAATGTATAGTTAATTGAGTGGCATGATTTATGGCCACATTGTTTTGCAACCAGTATCACTGTTTATTCCCCAGACTTTTCATTGCCGCAACCAGAAACCCTGGGCTCATTAAGCAATAACTCCCCATCTCTTAATCCAGTCACCTCTCATCTACTTTCCATCTCTGTGGATTTGCCTATTCTGGAGAGTTCATACCAGTGAAATTTCTGTCCTTTCATGCCCAGCCTATTTCCATGGCTTCCTGGTTCATCCGTGTTGTAGCATGTGCGAG
>VZQC01004771.1:815244-974007 GCA_009823505.1 Rhizomys pruinosus
TTTTGTGAGAATTCCTTATCTGGAGAGGTGTAAGCAACTCCCTCCCTGAGTTCTAAGAACAAAGTAAGATTCCACCAGAGTTCAGCCTGGGAATCCAGAAAGTTTATTGGGCTTACTTAGGGAACACGGCAAGGGGTTACCTACGAGGTGCGGGTGACTCCAAAGCAGCCACCCTGGAAAGTCTCCAGCCACTGTTGCTGATGCTTCCCCAGAGCTGCGTCAGTGGAGCTGGCTTGTGTTAACATTAACTTGCCCTAGCTTATCTCCTCTAGCACTTTTGGAGACCCTGAGACTCCAAGGCCACACGTAGGTAGGGCAGAACTGCATAAAGCTGGCTGGGAGGAATGACTGGTATCTCAGCTGAAGGGCCAGTGACCCTCCCCACCCCTCCTTCTAGAGGGAGTGCCAACAGTCACCGGGCTCCATCAGGATGGCCTCTTGTCAGCAGGCACAGTTGACCTGATAAAGGCAGCTGCTCTTTTGTTCAGAGGACCACGTTCTACAACAAATGCTTCAGGTTCCACTAGACCACTGTGGAGTTGGCTGTAGACACAACCCAGCCAGGAGCCAAGGCCTTGTCTATACACTATCACTGGGCCACCCCCACTAAGCTTAGAGACATCCATTTGGTAAAGTTCTACAAGACCAAACACAAGGTTATGCTGGCGAATAGTCATTCTGCTTTCCTGCCTGGGAGGCGGCACTACCTGTCATGTTAGTGGGCTTTCTAGAAGCCCGTGCCTGGAGGAGCAAAACCACACAGGCCTCTCTTCTCTTCTGCCCCCTGGGATGGCTCATATCACTTCCAAGGAACTGATTTTTGTCTTTTCCTTTTAGAAACAGCCCCCACATCTGCGTACTCATCTCCAGCCAGGAGTCTTGGAGATACAGGAATAACGCCTCTGTCCCCTTCCCATATCTTGGTAAGAAATGACTCTGTGTGTGTGTGCGTGTGTACGTGTGTGTGTGTGTGTGTGTGTGTGTATGTGTATGTGTGTTAACAGTCTGCTAGGGAGCCTTCATATCTACATCATTGAGAGTACATTGACCGGGCAGTGGAACAGGAGCCCTGCTAAGCCCCTTCCTCATCCTGGCCTGGAAAAGCTTTCTAGGATATGGCTATTTCCAGAGTCATGGGCCTGGAGGGTAACATGAACAGGGGGTTTGGGGTGGGGGAGCTCCTGAGAGACTCCACGCCTGGAAGCTGCCATGTGGCCTCTCTTAAGGATGAAGCAATCTCTGGTGAATCAATCAGTGAAGTATAGTAGCTTCATCCACTGTGGTTATCTGCATATGCAAGAGCCAGTGGCCAGGTAACTGCTTCTTCCTCGGCACCCCCTGGAGAGATCTGTAGTGAGGACCTGGGGACTGGGCTGTTGCTCTTCACAGGCGTCAAGTACAGGAAGAGGTGGATGGCAGGGGCAGTTGCTCAAAGTAAGCTTCCCAAAGAAAGGGCAGCTTTGTACCAGCTGCTCAGATGCACAAAGAGCACATGGAAGCCTCCATTCAATAGAGGGTGTTGACTCATTTTGTCCCAGAGCCCTGCCACTTTCACCCAGAAAGGGGTGTGTCAGTCTTGCTTCTGGGAGATTCCCTCAGTCCTGGTCAGGCCCTGAGCATGCTGGGAGGCATAGTCGCCAATAGCAGTGTCCTGTGATTTTTCAGACTCTGCACCCAGAGGGCTCCCTGGGAGAGGACCAGGACGGTGGGGATGGTGGGTGGACAATTGGAGGAGAGGCCAGCGGTGGTGTTCCTGTGCCTGTTTTAGACAGTACTGTCCTGTCCAAAATGTGCTGGGTTTATAATTCAGAGTTCTATGGGAGCTTAAAAAAAAAAAAACAAACAACAACAAGAAAAAGAAAGGGAAGTCTACTCTTGCTTTAGAAAGAGGAAGAGGGAGAGCTTGCATACCTGAGGTGGCCTGAGTAGCCTGACAGATGAAGAACAGCTATGGAAGCCAAGGTCCCAGTACTGGGTGAGGTCACATGATCACCACATGTGCAGCCTGCCCGTGGGAAGGAAATGCTGTACAGATGGAGTGGGCAGTGACAGTGTGCTCTGGGCAGTGACAGGAGGTCTACATAGGGCCTTGGGGACAGCAGTGGTTGGGAGATTGTGTATGCTCAGGGAGCCAGGCTACTGAGCTTCTGCCCCATGGTAGCATTTCCGTTGTTAGCCGTTAGTGCACAGTTGATGAGTGGAAGCACCCATAGGCAGTACCCCCAATCAATCAGCTTGTACCCCAGTCAGGGGTGTCTTCATTTCTCTATGAGTCTCTCAAGTGGGGGCTGAGGCCAGCCTGCCCTCTCCTGGAGTTACCTGAGGCAGACTTGTGCAGGAATGGGGGAGGGGAACCTGCCTGCAGTGATTGCCAAACTGGGCAGAGTGGGAATATCTTCCTGAAGACCGGGCCTGGCCCCTCCAGTGTCCATATCTATATCTGCAGAATGATGCTGACCCTGTCTCAGAACAGCAGACATTTCTGGTGGTAGTGGCCATCGACTTTGGTACCACATCCAGTGGCTACGCTTACAGCTTCACCAAGGAGCCAGAATGTATTCACGTGATGAGGTACGTAACATGGAGGGAGGGCATGCACCTGGCCTGGTCATTGCACCGTTACAGACTTGGGGGATAGGTCTAGTCATTCGTGCTTAAGAAGAAGATCTGGATTCTGGTCCAACCCTGTCTAGACCCCGGTGACACTTTCTGACTTCCAGACTGCTGGTTCCCATCTGTCAAAATTTAATTCTTACCTACTTGGTCTAGGCAGGGTCTTTACAGTGTTACTGAATCCCAGCCAGGGTTATTCCAGGGTGTGGCCTGGAGAGGGGAGCCATGGTATCTGTGAGGGAAATGGTCCAAGGACCAACTCAAGCACTTGCTATGTGGCATCAGACAATTATTGAATCTGCTAAGCCTCTGTTTCCTCATCTTTGAGATGGGGATAAAGACGAAGCTTGCGTCAGGTGCTGTTCCTGAAAACTAAATGTGATTTCAGCACACAAGAAAATGAAAGCACCAAGCTGTAGCTTGTCCATGTCCAGAAGGTGCCATTGATGGAACCCAAGTAGAAATCACCAGGCTAGTGACGGAACCCAAGGCAGAAATCACCAGGCCAGTGACGGAACCCAAGTAGAAATCACCAGGCCAGTGATGGATTGCAAGTAGAAATCACCAGGCCAGTGACGGAACCCAAGTAGAAATCACCAGGCCAGGAAAGCAGGGAGGTGGACCTCAGCCAGGTGACCCTAAAGCAAAGTTGCCCTGGAACTTCCTGGAACCTCCTGGGACCTCCTGGGACCTCCTGGAACCTCCTGGGACCTCTTCATGCTCACAGCGGCACGTCAGACCCTCACACCACTGCCCTGGGGTCCAGCGTCAGTGAGGACTCTGCTCTGTCCTGGTACCAATACTAGCTCTTCTGGTCTGTTGATATGTGACCTTCATGAAGGGTCTACAACTTCTTAAAGGTTTAGAAGCTTAGGATTTATCACCCAAACTTTCCAATTAGGGGATGGCTTAAGATACACCATAATTAGCTTTATGTTGCCTGTAATGGAGTTAAAAATGGGATTTGATGATCATTCTTGGAGTAATATTTCAGATTTTTTTTGAGACAGGGTCTCCTCATAGCCCCAACTGGCCTGGAACTCACTCTGTAGACCAGGCTGGCCTTGAACTCACAGAGATCCACCTGCCTCTGCCTCCCAAGTGCTAGGATTAAAGGAGTGCACCACCATGCCCGGCTTAAAGGCGGCACTTAGCTGCCATATGGGTGCTGGGAATTGAATCCCGGTCTTCTTCAAGAGCAGTCGGCACTCTTAACCGCTAAGCCATCTCTCCAGCCCATCAGATATTTTTCTAAAGTGTCTCATAAAACACAAACCATTATAAAAGTGATCCACAGAAAGCCTTGCCTTAGCAGATAGGTCCAACCTGTGGCAGGGTACATAGCTATGAATATGACCCAACACAAAATCATGGACTTAATTACAACACTGAGAAGGTTTGGGGGGGACAGTATTTTCTCTGTAATTCTATTGCGAGATTCTCAAGTGTGGACCTTATAGATGAAAGCATTATTTTGCAATATTAAAAGGTTGGACATACCTTGTCAGGCCCCACTTTCTCTTAAAAACCAGAGGTGGCTCAGCCCAAGGCCACTGATCTCAAGGCTCCAGAGTTCCTGGGGTGTTGGGTCCTGGGGAAATAATGGGGGCTGGGGGGATGACTCAGTAAGTAGAGTGCTTGCTGTGCAAGTATGAGGATCAGCGTTCAGGTCCCCAGCACTCTGGCGAAAGCCACACACAGTGTCAAACATCTGTAACCCCGGGGCTGGGGGACAGAAACAGGCAGATCCTGGAAGTCATTGACCAGCCAGTGCAGTGTAATTGGTGAGCTTCATGTCCAATAAGAGACACTATCTTGAGACATAAGGTGGAGAACAGTTGAGGAAAACACCTGATGTTCACTTTTGCCAGTCCCTCCCCCCATCCCCAGGAGCACATGAACTTGTACTCCCAAATACACCACATAAACACACAAACCAAATTAAAAAAAGGAAATAATGGAAAGCCAGTTTTGCACTTTAAAACTTTAATTAATTAATTAATTAATTAATTAATTAATTAATTGTGGGAGGGCATGGGCACCAAGATGCGCCTGTGTGCCATGGCCCATGTGTGCAGCTCAGAAGACACAGGAGCGAGTTCCCTCTTTGTATCAAGCAGGTGTCAGGTTGTCAGGTTGTTGCGTTTGGCGGCAAGAACCTTTACTCACCCACCAAGCCATTTGACTGGCCCAGTTCCGGTCTTGAATCCTAATGCCACGTGACCCTCAAGGTCCTACTGACCCTGGGATTCCACCTGTGAGAACCAGATAAAAGTCCCCTGGAATGGAAAATCCCAGTGGGAAAGAACAGCAACCTGTTCATCAGTTTCCCATGCTGTTTGCATAGGATGGTTAGGCAGTGAAAGTAGACAAGGAGTGAAAGTCACTTTGAACTTACTAAGAGAAACTCTCACCAAACCTCTCGTGGCTCAGAACCCCTGGAGATGCCATCCTGGTCACTTCAGAGATTCTGTAGGGAATACTGCCAAAGGCATAGATGAAGTCTGCATTGAAATAGGAATGAAGGAACAAAGCTTTGAAAGGAAGAGGCTCTTGCCTGGCCTAAGAATCACTCAGTCTCTGTTCGGTCATCAGGGTCTTAGCCTGTGGGGTAGCCTGCATCCTGACTGGGAAGCTTCCCAACCATGAGCTCTGAGCCATCTGAGCTGCAGATCCCTCTGGAGGTTGGCGTCCATCTGTTCTGTGATGGCCTTCTCTTGTTTAGTGCTGTGAGGCTCACGAGAGCATATTGGAGTTCAGCCAAGGTGGCCTCCACTGTCTCCCCTTGGGCTGGCTAGGGTCTTGTCATTCCTGACATTGAGGGCTGCTCCCAGGTCTAGGCCTGGCAGGGAAGGGAACAGTCTGGGCTCTTGGCAGCCCAGCCCCCTAGGAGAGAGGACACACCAGCACCCAGCCCTCCATGCCCTGTTTCCCTGGCTTCTGTCTTTCTTTCTTTCTTTCTGTCCGATAAGGAAGCCTCTCTGGAGCTTAGCTGGTCCCTGCTCCATTGCTTATGTCTGTGTGTCTGTCTACCCGTGCCCTCCTCTGCCCACATCTGGTTCCTCCTTAGTTTACAGCTATGTGCTCCTGGATGCTCCCTCGGTGTTCATTCTGTCTTGCCACGGTGCCTGTCACCAAGCTATGGAGGGACCTGACCTGCCAGGATCTCTTTCTGGAGCTCTGGGCTCACGTGCTTCTCCCCTCCATCAGCTAGAGCCCCGCACATCTTCCTTGGGGCTCCTGGCCACATAGCTGTGTTCTTCCTGACAAGGCTTCTTCAGCTCTTGGACTCCCGGACCCCTGCCATCGCCACGCCCATTGGCTGTCTTCTCCGTCTGGACCTGCCCGGTGTTCCTTCTTCCCTGCCCTCTCTTCCTATTTATCTCTGAGCTCTGTCCTCAAGGGAGGCCTGGCCTCTACGTCTGCCTCCTGTCTGCCCATTCTTTGAATCTGGTGTCTTCTCATATCCGCTGCTGTGATTCTGTCATGCTCCAGCTCATAGACCTTTAGTGGCTCCCTGTTATTCACAGATTAAATACCCAGTCCTCGGGGCTCTCCTGCCCGCTTCTCCTATCTCCCCTCTCATTTCCCTTCTCACTTAAACAATAACTTTTCTTGTGTTCACATGCTTTGTCTAATTGACACCATCACTGAGCATCATAGCCTAGTTCACCTTTGAGAACTCAAGTGTCCTTCCCTCCTTTGAGATCTAATTGTTCTCTACTTCTTCCTGTCTCTCCTAATTTCTCTCTCCTGGGCCCTACCAGCTGGCACCTCTGCCTTCTCTGACCCCCCCCCCCCGGCCATTTCTCTGGGCCCCTTCTCTCCATCGAGTCAGGCAGGTATTGATGCATTTGTTCACACCCACTTTATTTAGAAGAGAACTCCAGACAGTTCTGTGTCTGTATCTGCTGCTGAATACTTGGCATACGAAACACAGTACATGACCTGTCAGACTATGAGTGACTTGAAGGCAGAGCTGTAATAAGCATTGTGACCCCTCCACCCCAAGTCCCCAACATGTGGCAAACACTCAATAAATGTTGAGTGAAAGGATGAACTTGGAACTTGTTTCTGAGTAAGAACCTGGCTCTTGGCCCTTCTGCTGTTCTTTTCTTTTCTTTTCTTTTCTTTTCTTTTCTTTTCTTTTCTTTTCTTTTCTTTTCTTTTTTTCTTTTTGAGACTGGGTCTCCCAGATGGCCTGGAGCTCACTATGTAGACCAGGCTGGCCTTGAACTCACAGAGATCCGCCTGCCTCTGCCTCCCAAGTGCTGGGATTAAAAACATGCACCACCATTCCCAGGCCCCCACTTTTTAACCAAGGTGTGTCTATGGATATGTGGCTGCCAAGAAGGCAGCCACAGACCTGAAAAGATTACATGGCTCTGAAAAAAGGAACCAGGGGACCAGTGCAGTCTTTGGTTTATTTCTATTTCTACATCCATGAATGAGCACTAAAGACACAGAGCTCTGCTTTTATACTCATACTCATTAGAGTAACAAATGAATGTTTATAGAACAGTGAATAATAACAAAGTGGCCAGAATACAGTAATTCAGGGAAACATAAGCAGGATAGCATTATCATCATAGCATGCCTTCTTGGGAAAGCAAAGTGTCTCCTGAGAATCCAGGGGAGTCCTGGCATACTCCTCTGCAAGCATTCTTGCATAAACTTTCTCATGAGACAAGGCCATCCAGGCATACATGCTCAAGGTTACAGCTTAATTTACCAAACACATTTTTAAAGTCATAGAAACAGTATTTCACAGTCCCTCCCGGTTGCCTCTCAGTCAGCTGAGCTGAGGAAGCCTGAGCACCTACATCTTTGACAGCCATGCACATAGTAGGCACTCAGCTCCACTCTGAATCCCAGTCTGTGATTTTGAAAGACCTTTCCTTGGTGGCAGGCGATGGGAGGGAGGCGACCCTGGTGTGTCCAACCAGAAGACCCCAACTACCATCTTGCTGACACCTGAGAGGAAGTTCCACAGCTTTGGGTACGCAGCCAGAGACTTCTACCATGACCTGGATCCCAATGAAGCCAAGCAGTGGCTGTACCTGGAGAAGTTCAAGATGAAGCTCCATACCACAGGGGTAAGCTACCTATCCTGGGGGGTTGAGAGACCTTCAGCTTTGGAGGGGCTGCGACCTGGGGGGTGCGTTTTTCCCAAGCAGAAGTGAATATCCGTCTAACTTGATCCTAGAGAAAGTCTGGAGTACACAGCTGTTCCTTATAGCCCTTTAGTGGGGGTGCATGTGGGCAGGAAGCTGGCTAATGGGGATCCTAACAGGAGCATGGGTGTAGAGTGCTGTCCTTTGCTGTTCTAGTAGTGTTAGGTTGTTGGGGAGATGAGGGGCCTTTCTCACTGGGAGCAACTCAAGGCTGGGGACAATGTGGGACTCAGGGTAGTGGCTACTAACTAATAAGTTTGGAAGTAGCAACTAGTAGACAGGTTGCCCTCTGTGTGTATGGAGCAGGGAGCTGAGCCCATCAAGAGGCACCATCATTAGAGGTCTGAATGTAGGAGTAGTGGTTTTGCTTCTAAAACTCCGAGCATGTCAGCATTCTACGAGATGTTCCGGTAACATAAGAAAACTCCTCCTCAGAGCAACATGGTAAAGGTAGGGCCAAGATGGAATATTTTCAGTGAAAGCATTTTATCCCCCAAACTGTCTTCAGCACTTAATACTAAGACGCAGATGCTGATGATGTTAAGGACCACAGACTCTGGGCCAGGTAGCCTGGGTTTCAACTCTGCCTCTCGTTCCTTCCGTACACTTAATCCAAGTCACTTCACTTTGCTGTACATCATTGCACCTCATCTATAAGATGGAGGCAGGGATAGCATCTTGTTTATTGGTGGAGAGTGTAAGGATAAACGTGATGGAAACAGATAAATCTCTCGGAGCTATGAGGATGTGAAGATGGTCCAGGACATGCGTGATGCTTCCACAAGGTCATGTTAATAATTTGTGGTCCTTTCTCAGTCAAGAGGCAAAGTCTGCTTATCAAGCCTTCATCGATCTAAGGTCCCACCAATTGTTTTTCCTGGCACCAATGACCATGTTAGTCAGGAACTTCCTACTCTGCACCCATCCTCCACCCCTCATGGACCCTGTTCATCATTTTTTAATGACCTCTGTCCACCCAGCTTCTGGCCTCTGCATAGTATCCTCCATCTGAGGACCTGGGCAGCAGCTGCTTTGGCTTCTGGCAGAATGAGAGAGGCAGTGATGCTCCCAGCAGATTAGACAGAGCTGGCCTTAAAATAGGAGCTCTTCTATTTTAGTGACTTTGTTGGCAGCTCACCAGGGAATGAAAGCTGTGTGTGTGTGTGTGTGTGTGTGTGTGTGTGTGTGTGTGTGTGTTAGCATCCTGCTTGGCAGTGAACTGGCATGATTTAAGCTTCTATCAGAGGACTCCTGATGGTGACCCATGTGTGAAAGAGTATGTAAATTGCACTGGGCTTGGTACCTGCTTTCTATTTGTTCTTCCCAGGACCTGCTGGGGCCCTGAAACTCCTGTTCCTGTGGAGCCAGGAAAAGGAGAGAGGAAGGGAGGCAGGGAAAGAGAGAGGGAGCAGTCAGAGCTCTTATGCCAGGTCTCATTAGAAGGCCTTATCATTGCTCCTGCCTGTCTAAACATGGGGGACACACAGCTCACTAAGAGTCCCTTGACCTCTGAGCAGCAGTTTCCCCAACCAAAAGCATGGCTCTCCTCCATCCATATCGATATCTCTTCTCCTCCTACCAGGACCTCACCATGGAAACAGACCTGACTGCAGCAAATGGCAAGAAAGTGAAAGCCCTGGAAATCTTCACGTATGCTCTGCAGCACTTTAAGGAGCAGGCACTGAAGGTGGGACTGGGGGGGGGGGCGGGGGGCAGGGGCAGTCAGCCTTGTGCTAGGCTGTCTGCGGGTCATTGCATCAGCCAGATAGGAGGAAGTGTAGCCAGCAGGGAGAAGGTGTGGGCTCTGAGGTCAGGATGTTCTCTGCACTGCTAGGGGAAAGGTAAAATGGCTGGGCCATTTTAGAACACAATTTGGCAGCCCCTAAAAAACATAAACACAGAGAGGTGACCTAGCAATTCTACTCCTAGGAACATACGTAAGGGAAATGGAAGCATGTTTACATAAAACCATATATATTATTGTTCACAGCAGCATTATTTATAATAACTAAAAAGTGGAAACAATTCACATAAACTGTTGGATAACCAAAATGAGGTATGGCTATTTAATGAAATATTACTCAGCCCCCCCCCCAAAAAAAAGGAATGAATGCTGATTCATGTTATAGTGTGAATAAACTGAGAATAACATATAAAGAAAAAGAAAAAATATACAACTCCCTACATATTATATAATTGTATGAAATATCCAGCGCAGGCAAACCCATCAGATGCTAATGCAGATTAGTGGCTATCAGGAGGCAGGGGAATGGGAATGAAGAGGGTCTTTTAAAGAATATGGATGATGAAATAGATGGGGGTTGGTTGGTTGACTATGGGACTATACTAAAAGTCACTGAATTATACACATATGAAGAGCAAATGTGAATTATATTTCTGCTTAAAACACATTTGTGTACTCTTAGGCAAGAAATTTAATTTCAGGCCAGATGTAGTAGCACATACCTTTAATCCCAGCACTCAGGGGGCAGAGGCAGAAGGGTCTCTGTGCGGTCAAGGCCAGCTTGGTTTGCACTACGAATTCCAGGCTAGCCAGGGTTACATGGTGAGACCTTTTCTCACAAAAAGAGGGGGTAGGGACACAGGGCTGGAGAGAGAACTAAGAGGTTAAGAGAACTTGTCCTTTGCTAGAGGATCTTCGTTTGGTTCCCAGCACCCACATCCAGTGGCTCACAACCACCTGTGACTTCAGCTCCAGGGGATCTAGTGCCCTGTTCTGACACACATACGTGTGTGTGCGTGCACACACACACGTACACACACAAATAAAAAATAATAAAATACATACCTAGTCTCTTCAGTGTTCACGTCTCTAACCTGATCACTAGAATTCCATGGGCGGAAGTTGTTCTGGGAGTGACACAGAAGCTAGTCTGTATAGGGGCTGGCTGGGTATAAGGGACATGGCGGATTCAGAGAGGCAGGCTTTGGCTGCCAGACCAGTGCTAAAAGTACCTGCCATTTGGAGTGTCTGAGAAGTCACACCTACAAAGTGGGACATTCCTGAAGGAGAGCCAGGAAGCAGCCTGAGATGAAGGGTGCTGATGTCCCTGCCCCTTCCATACTCCTTTCCACCCACAGCACAGCCAGAAACTCCCCCTGCCTCCAGGCAGCCCAGGGAAGCCCTTCCCTCATGTCCTGCCCATATTCTGTTTGAGAGTCAGCATCCTGCTGAGAACTTCCCGACACCATCACCTGCTTCTTACAGCCCCATGTTGATCTGCAGCCAAATGAGTAACTATAGTTTTAAATTTACTTTTTACAATTTTTTTTCACAAGAAGAAATATTTGAATTTTATGTCAGCTTACAAACAAAAAGAATCAAATCCATATGCCAAAAGCACAAAGAAAAATCAATAACATGGGAAAAGCAAATAAGAAATCCTCACCAAACACTATCAGTCCTATAGAGGACTCCCACAATGAGATGTCTCTGGAGGTAACCTAGGACACAGATTTTATATATATAGAGAAAAAAACCCAGAATCAATAAAATGAATATCTATCTACCTGTTATATAATCACACACATATATACATATATAGATAGGTAGGTAGGTAGATAGATAATTCATTCTATTGATTCTGTTTTTTTTTTTTCCTCTCTCTGATCCATCCTGGAGGTGGGTCCTTTACTCTCCCAGCTACCCTGGAGCCTGGTCCTTTACTCTGATCCATCCTGGAGCTGGAGAGTAACTATAGTTTTTAAAGAAAGACTCCTTACTTCAGACCCAAGGCAGAAGTTAATTTTTAAAAAATATTTATTATTATTGGTGTGTGTGTGTGTGTGTGTGTGTGTATGTGTATATGTGCCTGTGTGCGTGCAAGAGAGAGAGTGTTTGTGGGGTAACATATGTAGAGCTTGGAGGACAAGTTCATGGATTAGACTCTGTCCTTCCACCTTTATGAGGATTCTAGGACTCAAACTTGGGTCATCAGTCTTAAAACTGTAAGCAGCTTTAGTTGTTGAACCATCTCACCGGCCCACAAGAGTATTGTAAAAGACATGTTGGAGGCAGAGGCAGGTGGATCTCTGTGAGTTCAGGTCCAGCCTGGTCTATAGAGCAAGTTCCAGGACAGCTGGAGCTACATGGAGACCCTGTCTCAAAAAGACAAAAAAAGGAGAAATGTTTACAAAGTTTACAGAGCATACTCACCGCCACTGAGCTGTACACTTTAAAATGGTTACAATGATACATTTTATGGTATGTCCTTACCAAGATTAGAAATTCTAGAGTTTGTACAAAGCTGAAAGAAAAGCTTATAGATCAAAGAGGAAGTTAGTTCAGTAGAAGGGTGGGTTGGACCCAAGAAGCTATTCGCAGCGATAGCAAAAGTCAGAAAGCCACTTTAAAGGGGAGGGGGGGTGCTGGAGAGATGGCTAGGTGGTTAAGAGCACTGATTGCTCTTGCAGAGGACCCAAGTTCAGTTCCTAGCACCCATATGACTGTTACTAACCATCTGTAACTCCAGTTCTAGGGGATCCAACACCCTAGATCCAACTCCACAGGCATTGCATGACAGCAGTGTACTTAAATACGTGCAGGCAACACACCCACACACGTTAAAAAGTAAATAAATTAATTAAAAAACAAACCAAGAAACCAGCCCTCTAATCTTATATGCCCAGAGCTGGCTTTGACACAGCAGTGCTTTGGTGTGTGTTTGGGTTTGATTTCATATTCATTTGGTGTACATGGATGTGATTAGGAAAGGAAGGGTCTAACATTTATTGGAAGCCGTTCTTGGACTAGACATTCCATGTGTGCCTCATTTAATTTCACCAATCATCCCGTGGGTCCATTTTAGTATTCCCATTTTACTGATAGAATTAACAAACCCGAGAACTATTGCCCCAATATATTCTGGCTGCATGACAAGATGGAGAACTTGAGTAGGCTTGCCCAGCCTGTGGCTCACAGCCAGGGGCAGCTGGGAATACCACCCCACACAAGGTCAGAAGCTTACTTAAAACATTTTGATACACTTTGTGATGAAAAAAATTTATTATTATTTTGTGTATGATGTATGTAGGGGGCCCACAAGCTACATGTGACATGCATGTAGAGGTCAGTGGTCAACTTTGTGGAGTCGGTCCTCTCCTTCCACCTCTCTGTGGGTTCTGGGGATCAAACTCAGGTAGCCAGGCTTACATGGCAAGCATCTTTACCTACTGACCCAGCTCAACAGTCTGCAATGTTTTTTTTTTTTTGTTTTTGTTTTTTGGTTTTTTTTGTAACTCAATTTTGAGTATGAACTTTGTAGATGACAGTGTCATGATGAGATGTCAAATGTTGGGCACGTTACCCATCCCATTTATTGTTCTGTGCCCCACTGTGCCCCACTGACTTGGATTAACAAATAAAAAGTTAAGGGCAATATGTTCTTGGTTAGGTCACACCATTTGTTTGTATCTTTTCCTGTTCTGTTCTGACAGGAAAACTCCCCTGAGATTCTGGGCTTTTACTAAAGTGGATGGTAATAACGGTAACCAGCATGGTGGTAGCTACCAGCTAACTGTTTGTGTGGGCCATACGCTGTTCTAGACATGAGACCCTAGGTGATAATTTAGTGAAGGCCTTGTTCTTTAAGGTGGGGCCACACCTAGGTTTGGAGGTAGCTGAAATGGTCAGACAGAACCTGATCGTGTCTATGTGTTCTCACACCCCTTATTAAGTAGGCACGCTTAGCATTCCTTCTTACTTGGGTTCTTGAACAGGTCAACACCTATAGAGCATGTCTGGTGCTCGAAAGGTTGGCACAAAGTAGACTCTCAGTAAACGCAGCTCTCAGTCCTCTCTGTAGCCTTACAAACTGGGCTGTATTGTTTTCTGTGTACACGGAAACTGAGGCCCAGGAGATTGTCACTTGTCCAAGGTCCCGTGATTAAGGTGGTCTAAGGGAGCTCCCTATAACCCATCTTTCTCTCTGGAGCATAGTCCATGAGTGAGGAGGATCAGATCCTCCTGCCTTCTAAATATTCAGAAAATAGCCTCCTGCCCTATTGTATTTAAGAGTCCAGATACAGACTTGGGAGTTTGTGGTGGAAGTATAGATGTTCAGCAGAGTCCGGGAGTGTGTCCTGGAGACCACAGTGCTGTATCACCCTCTGCATTTATTCTTCTTGGCATTAGGAGCTGGGTGACCAGGCGGGGTCAGACTTTGAGAATTCGGATGTCAGATGGGTCATCACAGTGCCTGCCATTTGGAAACAGCCTGCGAAGCAGTTCATGAGAGAGGCTGCCTACCAGGTAAGGGGCATTGGCATGGGCTGGGGCTGGAGGAGAAGCTTAGAACCCCTGCTTAGGTATCTCCCAGCATTCACAGCTTCCTAAGGAGGCTCTTAGAGCTGGGGATACACTGTTCAGTGGTAGAGTACCTTGCCTAGTACACACAGGGCCCTGGGTTCAAATCCCCAGTACCACCAGAGAAAAAACAGCTTGTACCTAAGCGGGTTTCTGTGGGAAGGGACTTGGGGAAAAAGAGGCTCCCATGCCTCAGCTTCAGTAGAAACAGGGTCAGAAACAGGGTCTCCGTTTTCTTTCTGGATTTCTATGTGTTTGGGTCTGGGATTGCAAGCTTGGGTTCAGAGACATTTCCTGTGGGTAAAGGGAGGTGAGAAACTTCAGGAAAAGCCTTGGGAAAACAAGAATATTTGAATAAAGTCAAGGGTATCGGGCCAGGACCCAGACATTTCAGCTTGGCCGGGAGGCTGAAAACAGCCCATCTCCAGCTGGGAAATCTGGAGGATTGGATTGGCCTCTGCACACTTGCCTGTTGGAGCCACACAGGAGCACGCAGGCTCACAGACAAGGGTGAGGATTGTCATCCTGAATACTGGTGGGCTCCTACTGAAGTCAGTGGTGTGGCTGCAAGGTGTGCCAGTCAGCCTCAGCAACAGGACCCTTCAGTATTTGATAGCCAGCCATCATGGGGCCACCAATGCCATAAACCCTTCTGGCCTCTGTGATGGCTGATTTGATTGTCAGCTCCATAGGATTTAGAATCAACTCTAACTGCAAAGGAGAAAGGGGCTAGAGAGATGGCTTTGTGGTTAAGAGCACTGTCTGCTCTTGCAGAGGAACTGGGTTCTGTTCACAGCACCTACATGGTGGCTAGGAATCCTCAGTAACTCCAATTCTAGGGGGGTCTGATGCCCCCTTCTGGCCTCTGTTGTAGAACAGGCTGGCCTTGAACTCACAAAGATCCGCCTGCCTCTGCCTCCCAAGTGCTAGGATTAAAGGCGTGCGCGACCACCGACGCCCGGCAAGAATTTTTTTAAAAGGAGAAAGTGAGCTGAGCAGCAGCATCCGTCAGGCCCTGCTTCGCCTTCCCCACCATGGTGGTGGACTGAACCTTCACACTGTGAGCCAAAAATAAACCCCACCTTCCTTAAATTGCCTTTGTTAGATACTTTGTCACAGCAATGAGAAAAGTAATTATGGAGCCTCCAACTGGTGTCTGCCACCTGTGACCAAGAGGCTTCCATTACAGTGTGAATTCATGGCAGGTACAGCTGGCCACTTCAGATTCTATTCATGTCCCCCAGGGAAAAGGTAGTTTTTGTTGGACTATGGCTTCTGATTTACAAAAGCCCATCTCCGGGCCTTCAGTAATACTGTGTCAGTTTTTGGTCTTCAATCTCAGTCCCTGGGGGGTTAGGCATATCCACAAGGCAATAGATGTCCCCTTGTCTCTCTGTCCCACATCTCAAAAGACATCTTACCTACCTTACCAGGAGCCACACCTCTGCCATCAAGTTAGTAGCCAGATCTATGAGCTTTTCCTTCCAAAAGTGTTACAGTATCAATCCAGAGCCCCAGCATTTGGTCAAGTGGCCAAGGGAGTTTTTGCACATTATACGCTCTGTTCAGTGCTCAGGGATTTACCCCAAGCAGCTTGCAGAGCTCTGCTTGCACAAAGTCAAGGTCAAGAGAGTATCCCCCTCCCCCTTCCCTCAGTGTCTCCTTTTTCCTGGACTGTTTCCTGTGCTTTCCTCTTCCTCCATGCAGCGTGAGAATCTGGCTCTGGGTATGGATTGGCCAAAAATAGATGTGTTTTTATAGGGATGAAGGAAAGGGTGCAAGTTCCAGAAAGAGGTAACTTCTTTAAGAAAAGAACTGAGGAAATGCATTTTAGCTGCTCGTAGGAGCGCTGGGCATCAGAGCTTTAAGCATGGTCTCAGCCTTCCAGGGGTGTCCGAAGATGGGACACCGGGACACGGTCATCTGCAGACATTGCCTAGCACTCTGAGCTATTCTCAGGAAGGATATGCAAGATTCATGGCCTTAGCTCGTGTTCTCCAGCCCACAGGAAGACTTCAGCAACAAATGTGTGACCCATAAAGGGGTCAAATCTTATTTTTAGCCTGAAAAAAGGAGGAGGTGTGGTGACTGCTCAGGTTTTTAGGCTGTGGAGCCCTGGATTGGCTCTTCCTAGGATAGAGTCTCTAGGCGGGTGGGATGAGGGGTGGGACCCCATCCTAGGAAATCTGAGGGGGAAAACACTCAGGGAAGGGCACAGCGTTTTTAGCTTTGGTGGAGTAAACATGGCCCCACAGGCCAGGCATGGCGGCTCACCCCTATAATTCCAGCACTTGGAGGACAGTGGCAGAAAGATTATGGCAGAAGACACCTGTCAAGGACAGATGTGACATGGTTTCTCAGAGACATGCACACACAGGAACTGTCTTCTAGGCTGCAGGATAGTTTTTCTTTGTTAGTGTTTTGGGCAGCTTAGATTTTGACTCTTTGCAGTTCTGCTTTGATACTTAATGCTTACATTCCATTCACGTGACTGAATGGATTTAAGCATCATCTAGCCAGTCTGCGCGTTTACTCATTTCTTCATGAGGTCCGTGTGTGCCGGGCTCTGACAGGCTCTGGATTCACGGGCCCAGCCAAGTTGGAGTTCTGTCCCCAGATTGCCTATGGGCCAAGAGGCTCACGGTTTGGAAGTTACAGGAGTGCATGTAGGTTAAGATTGCTCTGAGGTCTTTTCAGTCCCTTCTGGGGAGTTCCAGTTAGAATGGAAGTGCAGTACACCGCATCCCTCCACCACACACACCCCTGTGGCGTTTGTTATATATGTCTGATTCTAGGAAAGTTAATTTTGTGGGTTGTCTTCACTGGGGCAGAGGTTGTCCAGAGCTTGGATTAAAGTTGTTTTAGGAGTTCCTTTAAGGTGTTTTAGATGAGTTCACCATTTAACTGACCAGATTAAGGAGCTGCATCCCTCGGGTGGCTGGGCCTCTTCTGAAGGTCGGGGCAGGGTAGAGAGCCAACCCTTCCCTCCGCCTGCTTTTGAGCTGGGGGCTGCTGCTTTTTTCCCTTTGGATTCAGACAGAAACATCAGTTATTCGGGGTCTTGAGCCTGTGGCCTTTGGATGGAGCTACGAGGCTGGATGTCCTGAGTCTCCAGCTTCCGGCTGTAGATCTTGGGATTTGTCAGGCTTTGTAACTCCGAGCCAAGTCCAACAATGAATTTCTTCATAGGTATCTGAGTATTCTACTAGAGCTGTTTCTCTAGAGAACCCTGACTGAGTGAAACCCCTTGTTTTGCTCTGAGCTCAGTGTCCTCTAAGGCACCCATCTCCTTGAAAGGGATTTTATCAGGTGGATATTTGCTTCCTCCTACAAGGTGGCGACCACCCACTAGTCTCCACCCAGAGTGACCTCAGAATGAAACAGAACTGGTATAGCACCAGGACACTGGTAAACTGGATGTGCCCACTCTGCTTGGGAGGGAAGCATGGCCCTCCCTCAGCCTTGTGGTTTCCTGGGCACAAGTTCACAGCACAGCCATCTGTCAGACAGAGGAAAGGAGGCCCGAAGCCAGCAAGCTGGGATGAACTCTGCACAGCAGTCTCCAGTCTAGACCAGGTCTGGGGCCTCTGCTTGAGTCAGTGCTGATGAGGGGTGCACAGCTGTGCACACGGATGCATCTGGAGACTCTCCCAAGTGTTTAGGTCTCAGTCCTCAGTGAAGCAGTGCGTGAAATCTCTTTTATGATTCTCACACTCAGACCCTTGAAGAGCAGTCAGTGGCCACACGGTAACAGGAAGAACAGTTGATCCCTTTTCTGAGGCTTTGGGAAAGACCTGGAACTGGGAAAGATTCCTACTGAATCTCAGGGGATCATGGTTAGGAAAAAGTCCAGTTTTATTTTAAAGGCATTTTGCATAAAACATATAATTCTAGTGAGTTCCAGAAGCCTGTTAATAAATGACGCTCCCATGTGTGGTGACCTCATTTAACGTGGAGGCGCAGCTTGGACTTCCCTTCCTGTCTGGACAGGCTGCTGTGAAACATAATCCTATCGGGAGAAACCAAAGTGTGTGATGCCTAGACTGGGGACAGCTGGAGCCCTTTGGATCCCATGATAGCCCTGCAGAATGCTTAGCCATTCTGGCCATTTTGCTCAGCTGTAGACTTGGTCTCTTGGCAGGTTTTCCCTGCAGAGTCCAGGGGCAGAGTATCTGGAGTGAGCAGCCACTTCCACGGGATCCCTGGAGAGCAGTTTTCTGCCTGCCCCTCCTTAGTGGATCTTGTGATCCCATGGAGGCTTAAAAAGGTGCTCTGAGGCAGCTTCTTAGGTGGAGGAGTGAACCAGGTAGCATGCTACAGGTTCAACGTTTTCTGTTCCTGGAGATGACCAGATCCTACGTGGAAGGCTTGGGCAAAGACCAGGACCAGGAAAGTGCAGAAGGCTGGCTGCAGGGATAGCTGAATCATGCATTCAGCGGCTGCCTCCTAACCAACTAACAGCTGCAAATGAGCAACAAGACCTCACCGTTGCCCGGGAACTGCACAGCCTTGCTGCACAGGATGGATGTGTGTCTACCAACTCTACATAGTTGGAGACGACAGTGTGAAATGCTTGGTAGGGGCCCGGGTGTAACTAGTGGTCCAGGCCTGGGCCTGGTGCTTCCGAGTTCTTGGAATCTTTTTCAAGAGTGAAATAAAGACGCACACAGAGTTGCAAGTAGCAAGAATACTTTATTCCAAGCAAGTGACAATGCAGATTAGAAAGGAATATACTATCAAGACTAATGGTAGCCTAGGAGCAAAGGCACAAAGGGCCCCAGGTTAAAGCCTGGGGATTCTCTTTATGGAGTCTAAAGGAAGGAGTCTGGTTATTAGAAGTGTAGTTTGGCCAGCTCTCTATTTTGGTCGACAGATTAAGTTTTGTAATCATTTCTTTGTTCTGCATATATCTTCCCACAATGCATCCGATTTTAATCACATGCATGCCCATTTTGCATAGGTATAAGATGGCAAATAAGGAATTTTCCCTAAAAGCTCACTTTAAAGTCACAATTTTATGGTGCATGTATCCAAAGCCAGTTCAGGCTGATCTACCCTCCTACTCTTTGTACCCAGACACAAGCAATTGAATAGAATTCTAAGTTTGGAGGCCGTTAAAGGGAAGAGAAATTTATTTTGTTGTTCAGTGTAGGTGCGTGTACAACTCAGTGTGGGTGGGGGGATCCTAGGTTGCTAACAGGTTGCTAGTTGTATTACTGAGAGGAGAGAGAAAGAGAGAGAGAGAGAGAGAGAGAGAGAGAGAGAGAGAGAGAGGAGAATGTAGACTGTCAAGCACATCGTTAGAAGGTATGTGCATAGCTCAAACCAAGTGGGCCTCCAGCTTGCTAAACTATTCTCTGTGCTTGTCTGTCTCACAAGTGGAAGAGAGTTCTCATGAAATAGTAGCTCTGAAATGCCAGCTCCAAAGGCAGAATTGGCAAAGTTAGAGACTGTTCTGGGCCAGCTGAGCCTGCCCTCATCCCAGAAAGATTGACCCACTGGTCTCCTGAGGGCCTCTGGGCTAGGGGGCTGGTGTCAGAGTGGCTGTGTTAAGTTATGGGTCTCGTGCCAGAGATGAAGATGTCTGGGATTTTGATGGTTTCAAGCAGTTCTTTTGTATTTCTTCCTATTCTCAGTGTTCATGAGAAGCTCTGGGATCTTCCTCGGGAGATGGAAGTGTTTGTACAGAGCCAGCTATCTTCTCTTCCACCCTCTTTGAACCACTGCCTGCAGCTCTCTTCCATGGCTCCACAGGAGTGTACTGGTGGCAAGGCCCCTTAGTCTCCTGGATAATGTAACAGGAACTGAGCCAAACAAAGGAGCAAGGTTACTTTTTCCCAGGCCCCTTTGACACTGTCCAGATCCCATGTGACCATGCTACTTCCTCCCTCTGGAGTGGGGTCCTCTTCACCTCTCTGCCACTAATGAGCATCATTTTGCCCATGTGGTTTGGCTGTAGCCAAGGGTACTAAGCAGTAGGGTCCTCTGTGGCTGGAACAAGGCATGGATGTGGTTTTATAAAGCCAGCCTTCCTGGGGCTGGAGAGATGGCCTAGCAGTTAAGAGCGCCGACCGCTCTTGCAGAGGACCCAGGTTCGATCCCCAGCACCCACATGGCGGCTGAGAACCGTCTGAAGCTCCAATTCCAGGAGAACTCCAGTTCCAGGGAAATCCGAGACCCTCTTCTGACCTCCGCGGCGTTGCACGACACGGGTGCACAGACTTGCATGCAGACAGTACATTCATACACATACAGAAATAAATAAAATTAATAAAAAAAAAATTAAAGCCAGCCTTCCTAGAGAGGTTGTGCTCTTTGAGAGGCTTACAGTTTGCAGAGTGAGGATTTTCCTTCTCCTGTCTGTTGCTAGTAGCTCATTTAGCTGTTAATTATTGACATTTGGGGGAGGATATGGTTGTCATAGAGAACTTGGGCAATGCATTGTCTTCTACTGTTCCCACTTATTGGATGAAGAGATGGTGTCTTTAAACCAATGGAGAAAGGAGTTTTGTCAAAGGGCCAGGCACAGGCCTCTCACCTGTAGCTGTAAGGCACTCCAGGTAGGAGAGCTGGAGTGATTTAAAGAACCTGCCTCGAAGAACTCAAGTCTGCACTTGTGCTAACGTTAGATACCTGTGAGCAAGACTGCACTGTGCTTAGCACTGTGTATTGGTCACTTTTCTGTTGCTGTGACAGAACCACCAGGAACAAGGGAACTTCTAAAAGGAAGAATTTATTTGAGCTTATGATTGACACTTCCAGGGAATTAGAGTCCATCATGGTGGAGAGGCATGGTGGCAGGAACTGGAGCAGAAAGCTGAGGTTCACATCTTCAAGCAGGCACAGGGAGCAGAGAGAGCGACTGGAGACTGGCAAAGTTTTTTGAACTCTCCAAGCCCACCCCCAGTGATGTGCTCCCTCCAGCCTGGCCATACCTTCTAAGACCTCCCAAAACAGTACCACCAACTGGGAACAAAATGTCTGAATACTTGGAGCCTATGGGGGACATTCTTATTCAAAGCACCACATACTGCAAGTCAAATTTTCTGGGAGATCCTTCTGTCCCAGGCAAACTAGGACAGTTGGCCACCCTTTCTCTGGGGATTGGCATCTTTCTACAGGGAGAGCAGGAGTTGGACAAAAGGCTGTGAAGATCCCTTGCATTCTCTAGTATTCTAACCTGATTCCACCCCACCCCACCCCCATCCTTGCTCACCAACGGAACCTCTAAGTTCCTCTGCCCCTGGCTCTCAGTTGCTCCTGCTGAGAGGTTATTGTACATATATGGCCATTAGGAGAACTTCTGTCTGCTAAACCAATGGTACATATTGGAGATGGGGGTGGGGAGTTTTCTCCAAGTGGGTGTGGCCTGGGGCCAGTTCCCCAGGTTTCCTGGGAAGCAGTAACAAAGCAATCCCATAGTGATAGGAATGATTCATGCTGCTGGTGGTCAGGGAAACCCCGAGTACCAACCACAGCCTCTGCTTCAGTGAGGCCTCCTGCTTCAGCCTGGAGCCCTAGCAAATGGCCAAGGACCTTGTTAGAGGCCCAGTCTCATTTCTCTGAACATACTCTTTTGGGTGGCTCCAGGGCTTCCAGGGATTGGAGGGGCCATGACTGAGACTGGCCACATGTCGTGAAATAGAAGCAGCCTGCCTTTTGTCATGGAAGATTGCAGATATTTGCAGATAGGGGCTAAAGACAGGAACTCAGGGACCAAACTGTGATAATATTAGAGTATGAAGGAGCTAGGATGTAACTCAGTTGGGAGAGTGTGTGTGTGGCACACACAGCCCTGGCTTAGACTGCCAACACTACATAAACTAGACACGGTGCCACACACTTGAAATCTGATCTCAGTCCTCGGGAAACAGAGGCAGGGGGATCGGATGATCAAAGTCTTCCTTGGCTATATAGCAGGATTGAGGCCAGCCTGGGACACATGAGGTCTTGTCACCAAAGAAAGAATTATTATATGGCAAGCTATTGAAGTAATAAAGGCTTTGGGTTAAACATCTGTCAGCTGACTCTGTGCCAAGCTCTATAAAATGAAGGCTGTTGGGGCTGGAAAGATGGCCTAGCGGTTAAGAGTGCCAATCGCTCTTGCAGAGGACCCGGGTTCGATCCCCAGCACCCACATGGCGACCGAGAACCGTCTGAAACTCCAATTCCAGGAGAACTCCAGTTCCAGGGGAATCTGACACCCTCTTCTGACCTCCGCAGCATTGCACGACACGAGTGCACAAACTTGCATGCAGACAGTATGTTCATACACATACAGAAATAAATAAAATTAAAAAAAAAAATGAAGGCTGCCTCCTGGGAGCCAGTGCTTATATGTCATACTGGTAGGTGCATGGCAGGAGCCCTCCCAGTGCTCGGGAGACGTCAGGAAGGAAGTCACATGCTTGTCCAGTCACATGTTTGTGGTTCACCACGAGTGGGGTCTGCTCAGCCTCTATCGGATGGTGTGATCCATTGTCCAGGAATGGATCTAGCTGCCTTCCTACCTGTGATGGCTTTCCAGATTGGGGGACCTCTGCAACTCTGTCACCCCCTATTGTGTGTTGAACTTCATCTTTACTCACAGTTCATCCTCCCCAGCCCCCTCCATGATATTTTTCAGTTCTGACCAGGGCAAGCCCATAGCTTGAGGGCCCTGTGTTTCCCGAGATGTCCAGGAGCTCAGTGTATAGTCACCTCCTATGTTAAGCTTTGGAGGAAATGTCTCCCTGAGCAAACCAACCTTAATATTCCTAACTTAGGAGTATCAACCATACTCTAAAGTTAAGTGTCCCCTGGGCAGGCCTGCCCAGGGAGCCCCACATCCCAGCATCTGTCTCTGTCTTACAGGCAGGCCTGGCCTCCCCAGAGAACTCAGAGCAGCTCATTATCGCCCTGGAGCCTGAGGCTGCCTCCATCTACTGCCGGAAGCTGCGGCTGCACCAGATGATCGAGCTCAGCGGCAAGGCGGTGGTCAATGGGTACAGCGCCAGTGACACAGTAGGAGCGGGGTTTGCACAGGGTACCTCTGCTCTCTCTCTCCCTCCCTCCACTCTCCCCTCCCCTCCCCTTCCCTAGACATTACTCAATCTGGATGATGCTGAAGGCATCTTGTGCTGTGAGGATCAGGTTACTCCAGGGGAGGCGGGTCTTAAGCCCCTCTTTGCTGGGTCTTCCTACCTGACTCCTCAAAGGACCCCCATAAACCAAGCATTGGTTATTTTGGTTTATCATCCTTTGAGGGACATCTCCCCAAGAACCTAAGGGTGCTCTGAGCATGGATTTTGGCCTTATATTTTACTGAGATCTGAATCATTCTTGCCTATTAACTTGGTTTTTGTCTAATCCAATTTGCCTGTTATTAATTCCTCCATTAAGACTGTTGACTTACAGCTGACTCACTCACTGCCTGCTTTGTGTGTGATGAGCTCATTTTGTGCTTTAGCAGAGTCTCTAGTACATACCAAGTGGGCTGAGTTGTCCTGACCTGAGAGATGTGCACTTGGCTGCAGGAAGAGCACTTGCTGGGCTAGGCCCAGCTTGAGCATTTTAAGGAGTTTTCCCTCTTTAATAGTTACCTGCTAAAAGCTGGTTACAGTCACAGTCCCTAGAACTATTTGCCCTATATCCAGGCTCTGAGGGTCAATCCAGGGCTCCAGGGGTTTTAGATAGGTATGGTTAGGGTCAAAGCACCACCGTGAACACAGATGCTAATGGAAACATTGTGTTTGTTGGGGGGGGGATGCTGTGCTTCCCATCTCTAAGGACAGTGGTAGGCAGAAATGGACCTGCTACCCCATGTGCACCTCTGAGCTTCCCTGGAAGGTCCCAGGCTCAGGAGGAGGAGGAGGAGAAGGAAGAACATCAGTGAGGATTGCCTTGACCAAGTCTGAGTCCACCTTCTCCTTGGTCCCCATCCTGAAAGCCCGAGTCTGCCCTCTCCGGGACCTGGCCCAGGTACACTGAGTAGATACATATTCCCACCCCTGAGTGCAGGGGCTTTCTGCAGGCCTCTCCTTTATCTTCTGCATCTGGATAATTCCAATCCTCTTTTATTTTAATCCCTAGAGTTAGTTGTCTATAAACCCAAGCTACCAGGTATTGGCAATCTTGGTTTGCCAGGGGACTATGTGTTAATACTTTAGATCTGATTTACCTAGAATGAACAGAAAGAGGCTTCCCTTTGAGCCTGAGGGTTGGCTTAGCCCCTAACCCTTTTAATGGTCAAGCTGGCCTCTGCACAGGAAGCCAGAGCCAGTCTGACTGCCAAGAAACTCAAGATGCATTAACTTTTCAAATAGGGCACCTACCTGCCTTTATTCCAGCACTAGGAGGCAGAGACAGGTGGATTTCTAAGAGATGGAAGCCAGCCTGTGTATATCATGAGTTGCAGGCCAGCTGGGACTACAAGGAGACCCTGTATCAAAAAATGTCAAATTTCAAATAGTATTATATTATATATATGTATATATACACATATATACATATACACATGTATATGTATACACACAATATCATTGGGAAAAAGACAAGTTTATGTCTTACATGCTAATTATCACTTTATAAATGCAAATTAGAAACTATCAGGATCTTTTACACACTGTAAGTCAACCCCACAGCCTTTGGGGGCTTCTGATTTTGAACAGGAGCCTTTCTCAGGAGCTCAGTTTTGGAGTCTCCTTTCCTTTAAACCTATCACATATTCACCCTGCTCTGTGTCTGTCTGTCTTGTGGCGCACGCGTGCGTGCATGCGTGTGTGTGTGTGTGTGTGTGTGTGTGTATGTGTGTGTCTGTGCGTGTCTGTGTCTGTCTGTCTGTCTGTCTGTGTCTGGTGTCAGTCTTGCATTGCAACTAGAATGGCTCTCCTGGAGGAAGGGCTGCTGTAGGGACCCTGGGGAGCTTTCAGGACATCTGGCATACTTGTGGGGCCTTCATGTGGAGCTAGTGACACATAGCCCCCAGCACTGCAGGATTTGCCGCAGGCATTATTTCACTCCTGAAGGATTTAATGAGATCAATAAAAGATACATTTCTGTCCAATCTTGGGCTTAATTTGCCTGAAAACTGGGACAATTCTTTGAGAACTGGGAACACATTTTGTCTGTCTGGGGAATCTGTTCTGTCTCCCTCGAGGGTTTATGTATGCCATGGTATATGGTCATCTAGATTGGCTGAGAAAAACCAGATCCCCACTGCAAGGTCTGCAGCCTGGCTCATTCCTTGTTTGTGCGGTGCTCAGCCTTGAACTCAGGGCCCCGTGCATGTTAGGCAAGTGTTCCACCACTGATCTATTTCAACATAGTTCATCTGGAGCCAGTGTGGCAAACAGAGAAAAGCCTGAGCTTGGGCAGCCCTCCTGGGGGCACCTCCCTTACCGCTCTAACCCAGGCTCTGAAGAACTTGGGGCTGGCTGGGTGTTTGCTTGCCAAATCCCCAGAGAAGTGGTTTTGCAAACACTGGCCCTTGCAAAAAGAAGGTAGAGGGTCCAGGGTACTTGGCTGTATCGCCAGCAACAAGGATTTGCAGGACATTTGAAAGCCAGTAGGACCAGCTTGGGGACTTGAACAACAGAAGCACAATGATGGGGACTGCAAGGTGGCGGGTAGGTGGCTCTCCTCTCATAAATCACTTATAGAAGTTGTCATTCATTGGCAATCAGGTCTCATAGGAGGTATGCCACCTTTGGTATCACCAACTGGGCACCAGCTGTCACTGCAGGTGTACAGCAAGGAAGCAGGATGTGTTAAGCAGGATGTTCTCTGCCCATTTGGAATTTAGATCAAATAGTGAGATCCCCATTTTATGGATAAGGAAACTGAGGCCCAAAGGACTTGGGTAATTGGTCCAAACACCCACCTTGGCTGTGGCCTGCTGTTTCTCAAGTATCCTTTTACATACCTTTCTTGGCTCTAACTATTTCATTCTTCTGCTTCTTTAAGCTTACAAATTGTTACATCTCAAAGTTGTGAGGCCTAAGGATTCATTTTAGGCTGCCAACCAAGAATCTTGGGAACTGCAAGAATGTTAACTTCACCTAACTTGGTTTCCTCCTGTGAATGGAGGGCAGTAGTTTGTGCCTGCTCTGCAACAGAGATCTCCTGTCCATTCAGTCATGCAAGCAAGCCACAGGCAGGGGCAGAAGACTACCCCCCTATCCCCCATGCAGTGTTGGGCTTTGCCAGGTCCCAGTGTGACCTTGTAGTCAAAGCGCCACCTCGTGGCCAAAGAGCACAATGTCTTCAGTAGCGTCAGGAAATGGTTCTCCATCCATTTATCCCAGAGATTCAGATTAGGAAAACATACTCGGCATTCCAAAGTTCCTTGATGTGAAATTGTTTGACTGCTTGGCAGAGAGCCTCCTCCCTGGGGCAGCAAATCTGGGAAACTGGCCCATTTTTTATTAACCCATTCCCACAAAGAATTTTACCAGAGGCAAGAATCTCATCAGGGTGGGCTTTCCAGCTGGACACAGGCCAAAGATGAGGGCTGGTGGGAGACCCACTCTTTCTTGGAAGAGCTGGCTTTGTGGTTTTCAATGTTGTGTTTATTAATCCTCTTGATCAAGTGTCAGTAAATGTTCCACCCCTAAACCTGGTCGCACCGCTGACTTCACTGACTGCAGATGATTGTCACTTTTCCATGCTTTCTTACTTGTCGCCATTTTCTTTCTGTTGGCCACTAGCTAAGGAACACGTGCGGCGTAACCGGCAGAGTCGGACCTTCTTGGTGGAGAATGTCATAGGAGAAATCTGGTCTGAGCTGGAGGAAGGTAGAGTCCTTCAATGTCTTTTGTCCTTGCTCAATTATTTATTTCATTGCTGCTGAAAATGCATTTGCATCTATTTCTTTTGCACTCCTGGAAAATGTTTAGGAGCAGTGGGCTTTAAAGACTACTCAGGGAGAGCCTTTTGGGAGCTGCCATGTTGCATGCTGGAGAAACATCTAGATAGACTCTTGGAAGGAAGGAAGGAAGGAAGGGAGAGAGGGAGGGAGGGAGGGAGGAAGGAATTGGAACTCTCCAGTTTTGGAGGAAGTCTTGTGCTGAAGAGGAAGTCATAGGAAGTAGCAGGGATACAACGCTGTGTGACACAGACACTTTGGCCTTCCAGTTTCACTGCCTTGGCTTCTTCGTCATCCATGCCTAGCCGGCCCTCTGGACAAGCAGGATTGCATGTATTTAGTCATGAATGACTTGCTATGCTGCTAATTAGCAAAACCACTGTGTTAATGGGGGTGAGGGACTGGTGGTGCATAGTTGGGTATAAGTGATTGTACAACAGCTTGTTTGTGAAGGAGCAGATACATGCTCTATCTAAAAAGTTTCTGTCCTTTATACCAGGTGACAAGTATGTGGTGGTGGACAGTGGTGGAGGCACTGTAGACCTGACAGTCCATCAGATACGGTTGCCAGAGGGACACCTTAAGGAACTATATAAAGCAACAGGTGAGCCACTGCCTGGCTGGCTGTCTTCTCATTCCTCAGCCATTTCCATCTCACTCCTTTCCAGCTTCTCTCAGCACACGTGGTCTGGGGGCGGTGGAGGGCCCTCCTGTCTGTGTGCGAGTGGAATATAAAATGCATTTAAAGGTTCTTTTGAATACAAACCACCAACACGAGTTTGGGCATCAAATTGGCCAAGGGACTCTATTTCTGAAGGTTCTGCTAGGGCTGTTACCTCTGTTTGAGGCCTAAGACCAGCGGTCTAAGTCTTAGAGCACCTATACCTAGATCAAGCTCACCACAGCAAGGGGTTTCAGTGACAGTGAACACAGGCCTGGTGGGGTAATTTGACAGACAGGGCTTAACAGAGGCCTGCTGATTTTCCAGACTCTGCCTCTGGGTTCCTGTGTGGGAATGCTGTGAGGTTTGCAGCTAGTCATTTGTATTTATCACATTTAAAATGTAACTGATTTCAACTGAATTGATATGAGTTCTGTAGGAAAAAAGTGTTTCCCTATAGAATCAGAATTGAGTGTTGAGGTTTGAGGAGAAATGTTTAGCTGCAGTCTGTGTGCTAAGTGGGCCCGAGTTGTGTGTCTCCATGCTTCAAAGAACACAGGGCAGGCCTGCTCTTCAGAATTTCATTTCTGTCTGATGGTTTTTAACATCCAGTACTGTTCTATGCTCAGGCGGACCCTATGGATCTCTGGGAGTAGATTATGAATTTGAAAAACTACTTTGTAAAATATTTGGAGAGGATTTTATTGAACAATTCAAGATCAAACGCCCAGCAGCCTGGGTTGACTTAATGATTGCATTTGAGTCTCGCAAGAGAGCTGCCGCACCGGACCGAACCAACCCTCTGAATATCACTCTGCCCTTCTCCTTCATCGATTACTACAAGAAGTTCCGAGGGCACAGCGTGGAGCACGCCTTGAGGAAGAGCAAGTGAGTGGGCTCATGACAGTCTGGGAGTAGACCATGTAGACGGGAGGGACAAAGCTGGTGTGGATGGAGTTCTAATCCTGTACACTTGAACGAGTGACTCCATTTATGTATGCCTCTGTTTTATTTTTAGTATGGAAAATGGGGGTGACAATTCTATTTACCTCAAAGTATTATTGTGCAGATGAAATAAATTCACGTCTGTTAGGTGCTTAGCACGATGCCTGGGTAATAGCAAGAGTGATCTATGTGATAGCTGCTGTATTTACTGACAAAATGACAGCTTTATGAAACAGGTTGGTTTTGCTTGGGCCACTGCTATAACACAGTGTCTGGAAGATAACTTGATGCGTAGAGATAATGAGCTTGGGGAGTAAATCCCACAGGAACCAGGGTTTCCTCCTCCTCTGCATCCCTTGCCTCTGTTTTCAGCTCACCTTGCTGAAAAATGAGTAGATGTGGAAGACAGGTTAACACTGAATTTTAAAACAAATAGAAAAATAATAATTTTCATTTTTAAAAATAATTTTCTGATAATTTCTTTTGTATTTTTGAGACAGGGTCTCCCTTTTAGTCCCAGCTGGCCTGGAACTCACTCAGTAGACCAGGCTGGCCTTGAACTCACAGAGATCCACCTGCCTCTCCCTCCCGAGTGCTAGGATTAAAGGCGTGCGCCACCGCACCCATCTCTGATAATTTTAAACAATTTGAGCCATATGTGGTGAAACATGCCTCTAATTCAGCAAAGGGGAAGCTGAGGCAGAGGTAGCTTGAGTTCAAGGGTAGCCTGGGCTACATAGCAAGACCCTTTTTGTTTTTTAAAGATTTTACTTATGTCCCAACCCTAGGGAGGCAGAGGCAGGTGAATCTTTATGAGATTGAGGCCAGCCTGGTCCACATAATAACTTCTAGGTGGGCTGCAATAGGGAGACCCTGTCAAGGGAAAAAAAAAGGTTTTATTTTATATTTGTTTATTTATTTAATTTATTTATTTAATTTATTTTTTTTGTCTTTTCGAGACAAGGTATCCCTGTAGCCCCAGCTGTCCTGGAACTCACTCTGTAGACCAGGCTGGCCTTGAACTCACAAAGATCCACCTGCCTCTGCCTCCCAAGTGCTAGGATTAAAGGTGTGTGCCACACCTGGCTAAAAGATTTTATTTTTATGTATCTGAGTGATTTGCCTGCATATATGTAAGTGTACCATGTCCATGTCTCCTTCCTACAGAAACCAGAAGCGGGCATCAGATCTCCTGGAACTGTAGTTAATGGGGGCTGTTAGCTGCCATGTAGGTGCTAGGGACTGAACCCAGTACTCTGCAAGAGCAGCCAGTGCACTTAACTGCTGAGCCATCTCTCCAGCCCCAACAAGACCCTATCTTAAAAATAATTTTTACATACATATTCATAGTGAAATTGTCACTGCATTTAGAATAATTTGCATATCAGTGTATTAGATGGAGGCCTGGCTGACAGCCCTCAAAGTCTTCCAGCCTGAACTTTGTTCATAGCATTCCTGTAGGTTCCATGATCTGTTCTTCTGTCCCCATTGGCTCTTACAGACAAATTGACTTCATGCCTTAATCAAATTCAAGATTGATTTTTTTTTTTGGCAAGTCTTTTTAATGGGTGGCAGTATTTTTTATGCTTTTTAAAATTACCACATAGCACTTGTACATAATAACAAGTTTCATTGTTACATTTCCACTCAGGGTAGTATATTTTGGTCACAGTCACCCCTTAGTACTCCCTCTTATGTCCCCTTCCCATTCTGGTGTCCTTCCTCTTCCCAACTTGTCCCTCTTCTTTCCTGCTATGGGAGTGTGACCCTTTCATTAGGGTGGCTTACAGGAACGTTGGGTAAGGAGTTATTTAGAGGAGCATGACACCTTACAATGACTACACTATGAAAAGTAAAAGGTCTCTCCCTCTACCAGCAACCATGAACTACCTCTCAGTCCTCAGGGAAGGCTTAGGTCTCCTGGGCCCCTCCTTCCTCCATGACAGGGTACTGACAGGCCCATTCCTGTGCATATCTTATGCAGGCTACCATGGAATCAATGAGACTACACATCCTGTGAGGTCTGCTTGTCTCTTGTGATGTCAGTGGGCACTGATGATCACTGCCTAGGTCCACCTCCCCACCCCCCGGAGTAGTGCCATGGTTATTAGCTTACTTCATTACTCCTTTTCTAGTTATTTTTCCCTCCAGTTCTAAGTTTTAGAACCTAGCATGCTTCAAAGTAGTAATGAGTTTCATTTTGTAGGAAACATGGATTTAAGCACATTTGATATTTTTTGAACCCTCGTAATTCTGACCTTTTTGGTGATTAAGCATCCACACTGGACAGCAGAAGCCGCCTTCACCTGGCTCTGATTCTTGGACACAGCAAGGGTCTTTAGTGCCTTTGCTCTGTGGCTATGCTCCTGACTCACTTCACACTCTCCCTGCCACAAGGCCTTTGTTCCTTTAGTAGGAAACGTAGATTTGGGCATGTTTTCTGTCCCTGTCTGCAGGACCATAGCAGGCTGTCCTACTGGCCTGTGTGGTTTCTGTCCCACTGACTCATGCATAGAACACCAGTCTTTTGGGTCCGAGATACACAATTCCTAGGGTCTGCCAACCCTTCAGTGAGGAAACTGGCCACAGCTGGCCGCTGCGTCATCCCATCACATACCACATTGCTCTTTGGCCTATGCCATGGAAGGATGTCCCGGCTGAGGCAGCCTGGGAGCATCCATGTGCATTGCAGGAGGCAGCAGCAGTGTGTGCTTTGCCTTGGAGACTCAGCACCATTTTTGTGTGATCGCTGAACCTCAGAACAGATGGGGTCTCTGCTGTGGGTCTGGATAATGACGGTTCCTGACATTGGTTTAGTGCCTAAAACCTTTCTAAAGTTTTTACACAGGACACCTAACTTGATCTTCACGACCTCCCCTGGGAGGGAAGTTATGGTGAAAACTTATCCTTGGCTCCCAGCTGAGAAGACTGGGCTCAGGGAAGGGGGAGGCTGACATGGCCGGAGCCCGTGGCTACTGAGTGATGGGGCCGCACTGCGGCCCAGCCTCCCTGGGTCCCCGGCACTCTTTCTGCTCCCCTTCCCCCTGCTGCTTCTGGACATGTTGTCTTAGCCAGAGACCCTGAGGCCATCCTGGAAGATTAGGCTTACCTCTGTGATGCTGCAGGGGCCTGGGGGGATGACGAGATGTAGCTGAACACAAATCTGTAGCATTTCCAGCAGTACCACACACACATACACACACACACACACACACACACACACACACACATACACACACACCTCTCCCTTCTGAGCCTTTACCATGCTTACATTTTCATTGGCTTTCATTTTTCCATAGGACATTTGGCAGTAGTAAAAAGCAAGGAGAGGCAGACAAGGTTATGTCTTAGCTCTTGAGCTTCTCGGAGTCCAAGTCTTGGCAGTGTAGGGGATTTCCAAGGAGGCTTTTGATTTTGTAACTCCTTTCCCACGATGTGAATGTGACCGAAGTTCTTCCAGGCCATGCATGTGTGGGGATAAAACTGGGTACTGTGTCTTCACTCACTCCTTGTCCCGCCCATTCTCAGTGTGGATTTTGTAAAGTGGTCCTCCCAGGGGATGCTGAGGATGAGTCCAGACGCCATGAACGCCCTCTTTAAGCCAACCATAGACAGCATCATTGAGCACCTCCGTGAGTATCAGCCAGGTCTTGGCTACTTGGGGGAGGGGCTGAGAACAGGGACGGTGCTCGAACAGCCCATTGGTAGGGGATCTAGCTTGGGGAGCTACAGCCTGGAGCCCAGGGGAGTGGGAAGGGCTTGGGCACATATTAGGGAGGTTGCTGGGCATGAGCTTTGGATTCTGCTTCTCCAATACTGCAAGCACCAAGAAATCTAAGAACCTTACCTTGGCTCCGCTTTGGTGGCCTCAAAGGCCAGAGATTGGGACTCTCTGAAGCCATAGTACCCTAGATTGACAGGCCCTAGGGAGTGTGTCTTGTTTGTAGTATCAAGAAAATTTAGGAACCTTTTCCTTGCTGGGGGAAAAGGAACTCTTGTATGAACCAAAAAAAAAAAAAAAAAAAAAAAGTTCCCAGCAAGAAGACAGTCTGTCCATGTTGCCGTCCTGTGTGTCAGTGGCCCTCATCCAGAGACACAGTGGTTAGTGGGGACTTTTTTCAGGATCTGAAAACCTCAGCTTTTTATGCATCCCTCACCTACTTTTGGGAAAATCATAGACAACTATTTCTAATAGCATGGACCTACCAGAACCATAGGTTCAGAGAACTAATATTCTTTTATAAGGAAGGAATTCCAATTAAAAGCATTACCACCTCTGATAAATATGGTGTGTAAACTCTTTTTCTTCAAGCAACCAGCTCAACAAAAATTCAGTTCAGTAGATCAGTGAGCCCATGCCAGCCAGCCTCCAGCCGATGCTCACAGTTTAGCCGACTCCCATGGGCTCGGGAAGCCCAGTACCCCTGGCTTGCTGGCTTTTGGTGACTTAATCCTCCCTTTTCCTTTTCTCTTTCAGGGGACCTATTTCAGAAGCCCGAGGTATCCACAGTCAAATTCCTCTTCCTGGTGGGGGGCTTTGCAGAGGCTCCCCTCCTGCAGCAGGCGGTGCAGGCTGCCTTTGGTGAAAAGTGCCGGATCATCATCCCCCAGGACGTGGGCCTCACCATCCTCAAGGGTGCTGTCCTCTTTGGCCTGGACCCTGCCGTCATCAAGGTGCGCCGGTCTCCACTCACCTATGGGGTGGGTGTGCTGAACCGCTACGTGGAAGGCAAGCACCCACCAGAGAAGCTGCTGGTAAAGGATGGCACACGCTGGTGCACCGATGTCTTCGACAAGTTCATCTCTGCTGACCAGTCTGTGGCCCTGGGGGAGCTGGTCAAGCGTAGCTATACTCCGGCCAAGCCCTCTCAGCTTGTCATTGTTATCAACATCTACAGCTCTGAGCATGACAGCGTCAGCTTCATCACCGACCCAGGAGTGAAGAAGTGTGGCACGCTCCGCTTGGATCTCACGGGGACCAGCGGCACAGCAGTACCTGCCCGCAGAGAAATCCAGACCCTCATGCAGTTTGGGGACACTGAGATCAAGGCTACAGCCATTGATATAGCCACCTCAAAGAGTGTCAAAGTGGGGATAGACTTCTTAAATTACTAGACGTCCTTCCTTGCTACCTGCCCCCTGGGACTCAACTCCTCTGCATCCACTGACCTCAACCATGACTGTTCTACTTACTATTTTATCCCTGACCTTGACCCTTACCATTGCTCACCTGAATTTCAGCAAGATGAAAACAGCCAGGGTGAGAAGTAACTAAGACTTTTTTCTTTTGAGGGGACACTAGTGTCAGAAAACGCAGAGATTAATATCAAGGAGCTTAGAAAAGCAACTGGTTTTTATAGGTACCAGAGTGGGAAAATAGCCCTTGCCAAGGGAACCCATGTATGTCTGCAGTAGGCTGCTTTAAAGAGGTCCTCATGAGGTAGGACTTAGGGTGCCCGACTGCCACCTTTTAAGATTTGGAGGGAGATTTTTCAGCTAGGAGGGAATCTTCATCTGAGGTCATTTGAAACTGTTTTGGATGGCACTCAATATGACATGCCAGCAATCTGCAGCTAATTTCTTCTCTTATCACGGGACTCAGAGTGGTGACTCAGTGGGAACTTGGAGCAATTTTAGCTGGTGGGAAGACTGCCTACACTGGGCATTATTTTAGTTTTTCATATAATTTAAATACCAAGGAAGCTCAGTAAAGAATATGGCTGCTTGTCTAACCCAACTAGGCTTTGGGGGAGTAAGAGGGCCGACAGTTCAATTATCCAGCAGGTAAAACTTTGATGGAAAAGGACCCTAAGGAGTTACTCATTCCAAACTACAGTAGTCCCCTTTTATCTACAGGAGATATAGTCTCAAGGGCCCCAGTGGATTCCTAAACCATGGATAGTACCAAACCTTATATACACTATGTGTTTTTTTTTCTATACTTACATACCTATGATAATGATCAGTTTAATAAATTAGTAAGAGATTAGCAATAATAACTAATGATGAGGTAGGATAATTATAAAAAACATACTTTGATAAGATTATATGAATGTGATCTAGCTTACAATATCTAACTGTATTCTTATTTTTAGACCACAATTGACTGGGGGTGGGGGATAACTTAAACCACAGCAAGTGGGACCACAACTCCCAGAACAATGAATCCCTACTTAAAGAGTTCTTAAGTAATTCCAGGTCATCTTGATACAAATTTAGTTTGAGAAAATGAGCTTGCCTTTTGACTTGTTATATCGCCAAGCCCAGAGTTCCAGAGCACGCCCTTGGCTTGAGAACGGTGCAGACTTTAAATGAACCCCCCTTCCTGCTCCTCCTCACTCCCCCTCCACCTAAGAATTTTGGCTCTCTGGTTCTGTCCCAGATTCTGATAGGAATGCAGCAATGATGTCAATGAAAGGAGGCTCAATTCCATGAAATGTTTCATCAAAATCTTAAGATTTTCAAGTTTGCCTAAAAATAGCCTGGAAATCTAGACTTTGTTAATGAAGCCAGCTTTTTCCTAAAGCAGGTCTGTGGCACATGCCTCAGAATTGCCTGGGTGCTTGTCGGGAGCAGGTTCCTGGATCCAATAATCTCTTTTCTCCGGAGCTGTCTTGGAGAGGAGGGCCAGGATCTGTGTTTTAGTGTATACCCCACACACTTCAGTTGGAACGAGAGAATTTCCAGTTTTAGGTTTTGTCACTGAAGCTGTGGCCACAGCCTGTGGCCTCTAGCCTTCCTCTCAGAGTGCCCTCTTGATAAGGGGGGTTGGAGATCTACTTGGCCTTGGGTAGGGGTGGCCCTTTAACCCTCACAAGAAGGAACAGAGGTCTGGGAAAGATGGCAAGGAAGGAACCCCAAGGATGGAGCTGCCAGAGGAGCTGGCCAGTGCTTCTGTGCTCTCTCCTTTCCTCTGTACAGAGCCAGTCTCCTGCCAACATTCAGGAGCCAAATGAGGACAAAGAATCAAGAATCTGACTCACACGGTCCATCTGATCTATTTAAGCTGCCTTTCCCACCTGCTGGAATTCATTCTGATCTCAAACCACTGGAGGCATGCATAATGAATGAATGAACAAATGAATGGAGAGTAAGGAAAGGGACATCGAATGCAAATTGGATTCATGAGCCTATTATCATAGCCAATATGCAGATTTTAAATAGCATTTCTGAATCCAACTTAATTCTTATTTTTCACACCACCTGCTGCAGCTAGAATTCCCTGCTAGAATGCAAACTGCTATCAAACCACAGAATAAGAGGCTGCAAGTCACGTCCCAAACTGAGTTGCAGGATCTGGTGTCCGGGCATCAAGGTGTGTTTGCTTAGGGCTCTCTTGCCTGCTCTGCTTCCAAGATCAGTGCCATGGCTCTCTCTCCCTCTCTCTCTTTCTGGTGTTGTCAGCCATAGTCTACAAAGACTTTCAATTTTGTTATAACTAATATAATTTTATGTATAGACAATAGACTCTTGTACAGAATCTTTATTTCTACAGTGCACTTCTCTTATTTGAAAAGGAAAATGCTCTTAATTTTGGTTGGTTTTGCTGCCTGTAAGCTGCTTCATTTCTTAATTGCTCTCACTGACCACTGATTTGTGCCGATACCAAGCAATAGACGCTGTATGCAAGACTGAGCAACAGAGAGCGGTGCCTTGCGTCAGCATACTCTGATCACATGGACCACCAGGATCAGCAGCTTCATCAGACCCTTCCACACCACATCCTTCGCAAAGATGCACAGGTTTCGTGTAAAGCGTATAATGTATCAATTCTCCTGTCCATACTTTAAGAGCTGAATGTCTGGTTCTGTAAGCAACATGACTGTAGAAAAAGCCCACTAAAATGCTTGATATCCTGCAGCATTGTTAACCTGTCATTGTGGGGCAAAGCAGTCATTCTAAGGACAAAGCATGGTGCACTATGTATGATGTTTTCAGTAATTCAGGGTCAAAGGAAGGAACCAAGTGGTACATAAACCAAGATTTTCTTTTCTGTTGGGCTGAGTGTAAGTGGGAGCAATAAAGTCAACTCCTTTTCCTTGCTAAGTGCTTCTCACCTTATACTTGGGATAGCTCTGTGTCTCCTATTTCGCTTAAGCAAGCTGATAGATATCTGCAGTGTTAGCAAACTGAAGGTGGAGAAGGGGTGGTAGTTTTATTGGACTTTCTTCTGGCCCCAGAAATGCAGCCCCAGTAGTCAAACTCCTTAAACAAAGCTCCTTAAGTCTATCCCTACCCCCCACTGAAATAACCTTGAGTAAGAGCACTGGATAGGTACTCTTGAAACACGTTTCCTAATCTTGGGTAGTTTTCAGGTCCATGATCTTGACCAGTTACTCAGTTGTTCTTTGCAGATATTATCTGGTTCCCTAACTACCTTATCTGTATACAGCAGGCATTCATAAATGCTGAGTGACACACAAGTACAGTAGCGTGAAAGAGCTGCCCAGGAGAATTCTGCAGAGTACTGACTGAGGCCAGACCCCAGAGCCTGCCCCACTCTTAGAATGTTATTTAGACCAAATTTAGCTTTTAGAGTCCAGGTCTGGTTAATTGCCAGGGTAGCAGAGAATTGCATGCACCAATATAAACAGGAGTCAAAATGCATTATTAATCGAAGATTGAATTTCACATTGTAGAGATCTAATGGCTGTGATGAAGCTGCATATGTATGCTGGGGAATGGCCTGAGTGGGTGGCTAGTGTAAAAGTTGCTGGCCATGCCTCTAACACCTCTCATCTGCTTGTAATAGGGAACAATATTCTAAGATCTCAGCCATTGGGAGTCTTGTTCGCCGCAAGATAGATCCAAACTTCACCAAATTTTGCAGCACTTCACACCTAGACAGGATTGTGTCTGCAACTTCTCTTGTCTTCACAGATTCTAATAAAGTAAAATGGAATTTCATGTGGCCTGGGTTATATGTTTTTCCTCATTTTGGATTTGAATTAGAGTGATCATTGCAGACTTCCTCTCCCTCCTCTGGTCCTTCCCCAGGTGGGGTAAGCTGTACTAACCAAGGCTCCACAGATGCTGAGTCCTGTTTCCCTCCCAGTGGGAAGAAAGTGTTTTAGACATAGAAAAGGCAGACAGGCAGGCCAAGCGATGACTCACAACATCCAAATCAAAGTCATTAAAAGTGTAGAGGGCCTGGAACAGCGCCTGCCCACCTGAAGCCGGTGGTCCTGGCTTCCTTCTAGGTTCTGCCCCCGGACACCTTCTCAGTTAGCTACCAGTATGTAGATGGCTTGAGATGCAATCCCAGAGTCTAGGAGGTGGGGAGTGTAGATGGTGGTCAGTTCCACCTGCCTTCAAGTCCAGCCTCCAGGAGAGCAGAAGCCTGGGTGTTTCCTTCTCTGTCAGACGGCAAGGCGAGCTGTAAGGATGGCTGGCTCCTTTGGTTCACATAGCTGCATCTCAGTGGGTTTTAGTCCAATGAAATGAAAGCTCACTCTCCTTTCCTCCTATAAATCAATGATTAGAGCTGGGTGTGGCACAAGCTTTTAGTCCTAGCACTTGGAAAGGCAGGCAGATCTCTGTGAGATCAAGGCCATACTAGTTTATATTGAGAGTTTCAGGCCAGGGGAGACCCTGTCTCAAAACACATGTCCAAGACACAGCCAGCCAGCCAGCCTACACGCCCCCCCCCCCACACACACACACTGGTAAGTTAAAAGCAGGACCACTTCCAGGCATACCCTCATTTTAGTCAACTTTAACATGGCCTGGGGCCCTCTGGAAGGCAAACTAACACCACCAAATACCAACCTACAAAACCAGGCTTTCAGAAGGGAGGGTGAAGGGGCAGTGGGTACTAGGCTGAAGAAAGCGCCCATGTTTGGAAGCAGACATGGAACTGGCGTCCTCCATCTCCCAGATGGTTCCTCGCCTTTCTGCCCCTCACAGGGACCTGCCTTTGGTGGGGCTCGGATACCACCCTGCGCCTCTGGTGGGGCCTGTCTCTGGCATGACTTAGCACAGTGAACTACACGTGCTCGGTTGTCCATACCCAGAACTGCAGCTGAGACCCAAGCGTCCGCCTCCACGGGTGGAGATGAAGTATTCAAGGTATAGGCAACAGCTCTGCGGACATTTATGGGGCAAACCTCTGGACTAAGCACGTGCAGGGCAGAGCCACCTGCTAGATTAACTACCAGGTTCACTGGGCTTACCATCTTCCTGGAGCTTGGACTCTAGGACCCAGTTCTGGTTCTCCGGTTGTCCACCCCCACCCTGACCCTGGTTCCTGCGTAGGGGCGGGGCCAGCTCCAAAGATCCCGGATGGATTCAGCTTCTGCTCTGCTCCAGCTTTGGAAGTGAGCTCACAAAGGCCAGGGAGGCCTGGGAGCCCGGAAGTTGGGTTGGAGGTCAGGCGGGCAGGCTCTCTGCCTGGTGCCCTGTGTGCTCAGGCCTGCCCAGGTGAGAGCAGGGCCTGGGTGGGAAAAGGGTGGAGAAAAGTCCCGTCCTCCTTCAGAGTCCCATTCCCCGACAATTTAGCAGGCATTATCTGTCCATACCCCTTTTCACTCCAGAGCCCTACAACAAGCTAATTTCTGTGTTCTGCTTTTCTCATCTATTGGGAACCCTGGTATATTGCCCCTTAGGGACGCTGTGACATTTAACACAGTTCCTTTCAGCCATGTCCCATAGTTAGTATTGTGTGTCTGTTTTCTTTTTCATCCTATCGGGAAATGGGTATAATAGTGCAGTATTTATGTCACGGAGCTGTTGAGAGAGGTCAGTACTTACCACACGGAAAACTTTGAAAATGATTCTTGATTGGCAGATGGCCAGTGTGCATTGGACATAAGGTCTCAAGTAGGTCTATCAGAGTCTAAGACCAGCACCACCTCTCAGACATCAGGTTCATGTAGCAGGGGTTAGGTGGGCCTGGATGAGATCCACACTGCTCTTGGCTTGGCAGTGCTGGACTGCTTCAGTTGCTGATGACTGACTCCCGTTCTCAGCCCTCCTCTCCACTTCAGGCCTCTCTGCTCCTGGGAGATGAACTGGCCTGACAGAATAGACATAGAAGGGTCACGGAATTCAGGTGCACACTCTGGTCCACTGGAGGGTGCCACTGCTGATCCCTGGTGAGGGAAAGGGTCTTGCTCAGGAGGTATCCTCTGTATAGCTGGTACTGGGGTGGACACCCATCACCTTCTGTTCATCTCACTTGAACTTCATTCCTGTGTTTTGGAACTTTCTGATCCTTCCAAGCCAGAATTTAATCTGAGCCTTGTGTGTGTGTGTGTGTGTGTGTGTGTGTGTGTGTGTGTGTGTGTGTGGTGGTCTCATAGGCATTACCGGAAGTTTAGCAGCAACCTGGTCACTAGGCACACCAATAGCATCCTATCCCCTCACCCCCAGTTATGACAACCAGAGTGTCTCTAGACATTGCCATATATTCTGGGAGCAAAGGGCAATAGCAGCAAAAATGACTGCTGCAGCCAGATTCCACTTGCGTTGAGGATGAGCTTACATGGTGGCTTTTGAGTCTTGCTCATCTTCATATTCCCAACCTCTGTCCTTCTTCATGGCCACAATGTACATAAAGTTCATTATTGTTGTATAGATGAGTGGGTGGTTGGATGAGTAAGTGGATGGCTAAATGGATGGAAGGGATCTCCCTTGGAATAAAATACTTAGGTGGTGATCTGCAGTAAATATAAAAGATGTTTAATAAATGAGTCCTTGGTACCAGGGATCTGGTGTCCACTCTATCAGCCAGCTTTGAGATGATGATGGCACTACCTCTCAGCCTCAGCCCCTGACAAAGTCATTCTTTTGTACCCAAGGACTTTTGCACATGTGCAGTAAGTTCATGAGGCTGGGACCCTTGATGAGACCATTTTATTCCTCTTCTCTCCTTAACAGAGTGAAATCATGGAGTCTTCCAAGACCGTCATGAGAAAGCTGTCCATCACACCAGGATATGGTGGTAAGTGGCAGTGCTCTGAACAGGCCGGGGTCTCTGTCCTTGCCCTGGCCCACTGTCCCCATCTGCAGCTAACTGGGCCAGTGTAATCACTCCAGCTTTTAAGACACATTGAGAGTATGTAATGCTGTAGGAGGCTAATAGCTGTGCTTGGATACTTGAAAATACTTAGGCCATGGCCTGATAGATACAGAGGAAGCATTGAATGCATGTAGAATTGTGGATCAGGAGAGACTCAGTGATTGAAGATAGACACAATGGGTGAGTTAGGGCTTTGTTCTTCTCAAGCTGGGCTTCTTCAAGTCTCCCCACAAGGGTTGTCCTTAGTTTCATTTCTTGCCACATCATCTAAAGGTAGAATGGCCATCCACCCTGGTTTTCCTGTGACTTTCCTGGTTGTGGCACTGAAAGTCCTGTCCTTGGCAAATTAGAACAATTGGTCCCCATTCCTAAAGGCTCTTCTTCAGACCTCTGGGACATGGAGAACCATGGGACATCCTTATAATTGACAAACCCAATAGGACTCTGTAGACCCTTAATTTTCATATATTGCTGTTCTCAGAAGGGGACTATGCTTGGAGAATATTCCAAAGTTGCTCAGCCTTACCCTACTCCAACTGGATAGATAAGAGAATAGGCTGTAAGTTTTGATAAGGTGAGATTCAGTTCATAGCCACTATCTACATGGCTGTAAGTAGCTTACCTACTTATGTAAGTAATGGATACTCTAAAAACAGTTGTATTCTCCTCCCCCCCCAACCCCACCACATCTCCCCTCTCCCCTCCACAGGATGCTCTTCGAAATTTCCTTAAGATGGGTGGTTTAAAATGGGAAAAACTTAATCTTACCCAGTTCTTAAGGCTAGACATCTAAAATCAAGGTGCTTGCAGGGCTGTGCTCTCTTGAGTCTCCAAGGTAGGGGCGTTCCTTTGTCCCTCAGAGCTGCTGGCGGCTCCAGGGCACTCTGGTTTATGCAGCCTCATTCCAGGACCTGCCTCCATTGTCACCTAATTCTTCAGTGATATTTCTAAATTAGGGTCCCCAGTCTTTCCCTTTTATCTTATAAGGACACCAGTCATTGGCTATCAGAACCACCTTAAATCTAAAGTGATCACACTTCTGAGTCCTTAATTATATCTTCTAAGACCCTGTTTCCTAGAATATCATGTTCACAGGCATCAGGGGTGAAAAGCTTGGATATACTTATTGGGGGTGCACAGTGCAGCCCATCACATGGGATCCTCTCTATGGTTATTATGATGATTAAAGAGGCCTGCTGTATATGCTCCTTTAAGTGTCCTGGCCCTTGGCAAGCCTCAGTAAGGTGGCTGGTGTTGTGAGTTTATGAGTGGTGATACACATACAAGCAATTTAGGTAGATTAAAGTAGACCACTTCAGAAAGGACAGTGGGTTTCCATGACATTATAAGATATATTTTGATTGCCTAAGGGTTGGGGAAATTGGTTGGTATTAACTTTTCTTGCTGTGAACAAGTACGTGATAGGAAGCAATTAAAGGGAAGAGGGGCTTATTTTGGCTTCCAGTTTGAGGATGCAAAACCATCATGTCTGGGACGGCATGGCAGTGGGGCATGTAGCTAGGTCTCCTCACATTTCGAATGGACCAAGAAGCAGAGAGAGGACAGGACAGATGTGATGCTAGGCTAGCACCCCCAAACCCTTCTCCCACAACCCACTTCTTCTATCCAGGCCCTACATCCTAAAGGTTCCACAACTTCCCCAAATAGCTCCACCAGCTGGGGACTTAGTTGCAAACACATGAGCCTATAGGGGGCACATTTAATATCCAAACCATAATAGATAAGTTGTGGAGGACTTCAACACTGCCAAAGTCAGCCCATTAGAGTCTTCCGGAAAGTGCCTAGTTGCAGGGAACAGGGGTTGGAGCTGCTACATTCAGCCCCCAAACCAAGTTTTCTTTCCTAAGGAACGAAGACAAAAACAGTAGTCATCAGTACTGAGAACTATTTATTTATTTACTTTGCAGCTTAAAACTAAGTTCTTAACCAGTTTTCTTCATTTGTTCCTTTTAAAAAATGGTTTGCTGGGCATGGTGGTGCACGCCTTTAATCCTAGCACTCAGGAGGCAGAGGCAGGCGGATCTTTGTGAGTTCAAGGCCAGCCTGGTCTACAGAGTGAGTTCCAGGACAGCTGGGGCTACAGGGAAACCCTGTCTTGAAAATACCCCCCCCCCAAAAAAAGAAAAAAAATGGTTTTTATTGTGACAATATTATAGTACTTAGGATTCAGCATCCAGTTTAAATAAATAGTTGTGTTTTACCCTTACTAATTGTAATGATTACATGTTATTTTGTGGGAAATGGTGAAAAATTGTCCTAGGGGTGGGTCTTGCAGATAATGAATTTACCTTTTTGTGTAATAGGTCTCTGCTTTTAATAGGCCTGCAATTTCCCTATAGTCTGGCAAGAAAGATCCCAGATTGCATTTGGGAAGTGTCAAGGAAAATAAGCTTTCTCTCTAAAAAGATGAATAATTTCAATTACTCCTCAGACTATCATTTGGGCCCATTAAATGCTTTCCCCATTTGCTGTTCAGCCTGACATCAGGGGCTTTGCCATCAAAGAGTATGACTGTCACTGCCTTTGTTGAAATGGACCTTCCCTCCCCAGCTCCAAGGTCATTTTTCTGCAGCCTTGGGAGGGCCCAGTCATGGTGGGAACAACAACACTGATTGCATTAATCACCTTTGGAAAAATGCAGACTTGCTGGCAGTGGAGGGGAGCCATGCGCGGATCCATGGTGGTGGGGCGCAGAGGCAGGCTCGCAGACCCTCGCTGGCTGCCTCTCTCAGGCTGTGGTTCTGTGCGCTCTCACAGGCTTCATTCCATGGCTCAGCTGCCAGGGAACTGCCAGTGAGGACCGCATGGATGACTGTGTGAAAGCCTTCCAGGAGAGAACACAGCGATACAAAGAGGACCTACAGGAACTGAACTGCTCGGTGGCCAGCACCCCAACCCTGAAGCCGATCTGCTCTGAGGACAGAGTCCTGTGGGCTCTGCATGAGTATGCCCGAAAATACCACCCCCTGACTCTGGGTATGGGTTTCCCCAAACCAGCTTCCCTCAACCTTGGTTCCAAGTGCAGACTTAGCAGGCCAGTGCACAACTGCAGAGGGCTTTTTGTTTTTTATTTTTTTCAGAGAGCTTTGAATCCAGCATAGCACCAACGCATATGTATGCACAGGCACAGACACAGACACAGGCACAGACACAGACACAGGCATGGGCACACACACACACACACACATACTCACACACTCACACACACCACACACGCGCACGCAATGTGTGCCTAGCAGAAGGGGCACTGTCCTGAGCTGGGTGGAGCCCTAGGAGCCCTGTAAGAATTAGCTTATAGATCATCCCCATGTGATGTGCTGTAGTGTGGCTAAGGTCACAGCAAAGGTGCTGAAGTCACTCCTAGATTTGAATCCATCTCCCCTAGGTAACGATTCTGTGGGAAGAGGTTTTACACTAAACAGCAGTGACAGGCTAGCATGACAATCTAATGAGATTTTTTTTTTTTTGATCTTTTCAAGACAGGGTCTCCCTGTAGCCCCACCTGTCCTGGAACTCACTCTGTAGACCAGGCTGGCCTTGAACTCACAAAGATCCGCCTGCCTCTGCCTCCCAAGTGCTAGGATTAAAGGCGTGCACCACCACACCCGGCTTCTAATGAGATTTTGACCTGGATGATGTGGTGGTCTAAAGGCCTAATAGGAAAAGTAATTGAGGGCTGGGGAATGGCTCAGTGGGAAAATCGCTTGCCATGCAAACATGAGGACCCGAGTTCAATGCCCCAAAACCCATGTAAAAAGCCAGGCACTGTGGCACATGGCACTTAAGAGACAGTAGATCTCTGAGACTGATCTATCACTGGGGCTTGCTGGTGAGCTAGTACAGCTAGATTGACAACTTCCACAGTCGGTGGGTGGCATAGTCTCAAAGAAATATAATAAAGTAAAAAGCAACTGAGGAGGACACTCAACATCAGCCTCTTAACCTCCTACAAGCACATGTATGCACATGCATGCACAACAGCACAATAACATGTACACACACATGCTCAAGTGAGCCCTTTGCTGTTATTAAATTGTTTAAGAACGTTTCTACGATATACGATAATTTACATGTCTTCTGGGCTTTCAAATATTCCAATCATTTTAAAGAATCCCTGCCCAAGTTTTGGGGTTTAGCCCATCTGTATGGCTACTTGCCGTATGCCCTACTTCCTCTCTCTGGGCTCCAGTTTGTTTATCAGTGGCAGAGAAGCATGGACCAGATGCTCCCTAAGGTGCCTTATAGCTTTGAATTCTGGAACTCGGGCCTCATTTGATTCTTGCAGCACTTAGAGGAGGCTTTGGGTGCTATCAGGACGCCCAAGGTTACCCAGCCAGCTAGGGTTACTGTCAGGACCTAATGGCAGTTTCTGGTGCTAACTCTGAGGTGCTCTCTCCTCCCTGGAGGCTCTTGTGGATTTCCTTCCTGGTGTAAAGCAGCCCTGGGGGCTGTCTGAGCCCTTCCATACATCTGAGCTGGAAGTAGAGATTGGCTAAGAGCAGGACTTAGGATCAGAGAGTGCTAGGTGGGTCCTGGCCCTATACTTCCTGGCTGTGTTTCAGGGCTTTACCAAGGAGGTAATACATGCAGAGGTAACCATGGTCTCAGCCTCCAGGTTACCAAGAGAACAAAATGAGATGCTGTGAGAAGCCCCTCCCCAGGTACTGGAACACAGTGTCAGCTAAGCATAGTGCTGTTCTTAGTATTTGACCAGCCCCAGGGGTTCCCAGGTTAACTGTTAAGGTGTGCCGGGGAGCTTGGGGCTGCCACCTACGATGGAACTCTCTGAAACCCTCAGGACTTGCAGAAAGCAAATACTTAAAGAAACCACTCCATGAGCCCCCAATTCCTGGCTGGGGAGGCTACCTGCCCAGAGCCAAGGTCACCGAATTTGGCTGTGCCACAAGATATACCATCATGGCCAAAAAGTGCTACAAGGACTTCCTGGATCTCATGGAGCAGGCCAAGAGAGCAAAACTGAAACCCTATGAGCAGTAAGTGTGGCTTGTATCTCCTGCAGGCAGCAGAATCCAGGGAGCAGAGCGGAGCTGGTGGGCACTCCCCACGCATCCCCACACCAGCACTAGAGCCGTCTTGTCTTGATTCCAGACTGCTCTATTGTATAGAATACCCTCTGCAGTGTCTTCTAGCAGACAACCACACTCCTCTAACATCACCCTAAGACTAAAGATGCTGAGGAAGGAAGATGGTAGGGACAGCAGAGCCCTGCATGGGGCAGCTGACATGCCTCAGTTTACTCTTCTGTGAAATAGGGATGGGAAGTCTAACATTTAGGATGAGTTGTAAGGATTAAAACAAACACATTGTGCTTGCTCTGGACTTGCATATTATATTTCTTATTTACTTGGGGCTGCCAAGATGTCTCAATGATTAAGAGCGCTGACTGTGCTGCCCTTGCAGAGAACCTCGTTATGGTTTCCAGTACGCACATGGTGGCTAACAATATTCTGTACACAACTCCAGTTTCAGGGGATCTGATGCCCTCTTCTTGGTTCTGCCGGCATTACAGGGCATGAATGCACTTAACATACATGCAGGCAAAACACTCATACATGTAAAATACAAATAAATACAAGTTTTTTAAAAAGAATAACTTCATGCTTTTACTTATTTTAGAACATATGGGGTGAATGCTACACAGCCTGCTGGTCCTTTTCCAAAAGTTTTACAACACAGTGAGATCCCACCCCCATACCCAGAATCCTCTGTGCCAGGTAAGCAAGAAAAGTTTTGTTTCCTTCTGGCTATTCTGTATTATAAAAGGAGACGGTATTTACAGAAGCCTTGCCTCGGATGGGTAACCTTCGTGCAACTCATGTGGAGACTTTCTCTTCCAGGAGGAAGATTCCCAGGTGAGGACTCCACACATCTAGGCACATGTGGCTGTCCTCAGTGGTCCAGCCTGTCATGCAAGAGGAAGTGTATGGAGAGCCACCGTACTCAGTGATGTTTGCAGAGAACTAGAGTCGTCCAGCCTCTCAAAGACATGATGCCCTTGCATCAGAATGTCTACTCTTTGGGCACTAAGGAGATTTAATAAGAATTCTTGAACTACTATCTGTACCCTGAATCATTGGCAATAATATCATGGCAATCTTTGTTGTCCTATGGGAATAGACAGTATAGCTCCTATCCTGCTATGGAGTGTGTGTGTGTGTGTGTGTGTGTGTGTGTGTGTGTGTGTGTCTGTCTGTCTGTCTGTCTGTGTGTTTGTGTGTGTGTGTGTGTCTGTATGTCTGTATGTGTGTGTGTGTCTGTCTGTCTGTGTGTTTGTGTGTGTATGTGTGTCTGTATGTCTGTGTGTGTGTGTGTGTCTGTGTGTGTCTTTGTGTCTTTGTGGGTCTGTGTGTATGTATGTGTAAGGGGTGTCTCAGTATGTTGACCTCAGGAAAGGCCACAACAAGGCCATCTTCCTAGCCCCAAGGTAACCTTATGAAACTGGGTCGGACTAGTTGAAAGTCCAGCTGAGCATTCCGACCACTCAATCCTGTTAGCCATATTGGGTCCTGGCATGGCCTGCCCCTAACCCTGACATAGAAAACCAATTCTAACCCTGGTTTACCAGAATCCAGTCCCCAGGGAGACTTTTTCTGGCAGATACCACATATGTGAGATTGCCAGGGCTGCTTGAACACAGTACCCCTCTGGGTGGATTCACCACACATGAATCTTTTGTCTCATGGTTCTGGAGGCTGGAAGTCCAAGTCAGAGATGGCCAGCAGTGTCTGGCTTCCTATGAAACCAGTAAGGACCCCTTCCTTGCCTCTTCCTGGCTGCTAGTGGCTGTGGCAACGTTGGCATTCTTTGCCATGTATATCAGTTGCCTCTTTGTGTTGCTGGGACCAAACACCTGAGAATAGCTTAAGGAAAGGAGTTATTTTGGCTCACAGTTTGGCAAAGGATTAGAGTCCATCATGGCTGGGAAGACATGGCAGGCAGGAGCCTTCGGTGGCTGGTCAGAGCACACTTGTAGTTAGGAAGTAGGACTGGCTATGAATTCTGAAGGCCTGCCTGCCACCCAAGTGACCCACATCCTCCAGTGAGGCTCCGCCTCCTAAAAGCATTCACACCGCAGCATGCCTCTTCAGCCTCTGGCTTCGTAGTCACTCAGCATTCTCCCGTGTGTCTCTGGACACATGACTATCCTTATAGGGACATTGGCCATGTTGGATTAGGAGCTCACTGTACCGCAGGCTGACTTCATCTCTACCAATCATGCTTTCAGGGATCCTATTTTCAAGTCACTTGTATTCTGAGATGCAAAGACTAGGACTTTAGTGTACCATTTTAGAAGGACACTGTTCAATACGTAAGACTGGCTTACTGCCTCTTTCCCTGACAGGTGGGCTCTCTTGACCTCACTTGACAGCTCTTGGCACTCCAAAGAAATCAGAGGCAGATCTGGGAGGAAGGAGGCCGTGGGTAATTTTAAAAAACCTCAGAAATTCACAGAGCCCAAAGACACAGATCCTGCTGGGAATTCATCCCACAGCAAGACCTTTGGCCTGGGTGGGCTTCTTGTACCCCCCTGCCCATCTACTCAAGAAACTGTGGTTCCTTGAGTAGATGGGCAGGGTAGAAGTCTCGAGGAGCTCCCATCTGTGGTCACAGACTTCCAAGTGGAATGTAGCATTTCCTTTGTTTATCAGTGTGAGCGGTAGACAGCTGGTCCTGTCCCCTCAGCCCCACAGGTATCCCAGCTATTCCCCTTTCACACGAAATTCGTTACACACATGATATCAATGCCCAGCTCTACAATAAAAAAATAAACATAAGCCAGGTGACAGCAGGGTATCTTTAGAGCTTCGACATCTACCTTCTAACACTGTTATTTAACATAGGAAAAGGAATCAACTATGTGGCTATTTCACAAACCTATTTTTTACTATTTTGATATTTTACTGTTGAATACTTGAGAATGTTATTCTGAAAAGAGGCCTGTGGGGCTCACTACACTGCCAGAGGGACCCCCAAAATAGTTAAGATCATTTGAACAGAAAAGCAATTAAGAATGTTGTCAAGGGTCATTGTTCTACAAAATGAAATCTTCCATTTCTACAGGAGTCAGAATTATAGTGCAAAATCATCACTTAAAAGAATGGTGCTGTGGAAGAGTGTATTAGTCAGGGTTTTCTAAAGAAACAGAAGCAACAGGATGAATATATAGCTATATACAGTTTATTGATTTGCTCATGTGACAGAGTTCAAGGAGTCTCAGTACACGCTGGGATCCATAGGGTTGATCAAAGCAGCAGGACAAACTCACCAGTGAGAGAGAGGCAAGCTGCAGGAAAAAAGGGACCAGTTCCCTCTGCCGTGGCCCTTTATACTGCCTGCCGGCAGAAGGTAACACCCATATTTGGGGTGGGCCATCCGGGTTGAGGTAGTCCAATCCGAAGATCCTTTTTCTCTTATTTGTTCCTTAGTCCAGTCAAGTTGACACCCAGGATTAACCATCACAAAGAGTATTTGAGATACATTGCGTGAAAAGGCAGTCATAAGGCATACGATAGCAGTAAACCTACATATAGCAGTAGCACAGTCTAATCATGTGCTTCAGTAGAAAAGGGAGCTACCAACCCACAATGTAACAGTGGCCATTTGGATGATGATGGTATTGGTTGCTTGTTTTCTCTTCTTTGTGATTTTTCTTATTTTCCACACTCAACAGGTATCGCTGTTGTCATTAGGAGAAAAAAAAAAACATCTTTAAAAGCCTTGAGTTTCAACTGTTTAAAAGAAGGACTGGGGATATAACTAAGCAAGTAGCGTGCTTTCCTAGAATGCATGAAGTCCTGGGTTTGGTCCCCAGCACTGGAGAAGTCAGACATGAGTGCCCACCTTAATCTCTGGCAATCAGGAGGCAGGAGCAGGAGGGTCAGAAGTTTCAAGGTCATCCTCAGCTAGGGGTTCTGCTGTTATAAGTGCTAGGATGTCCAGGAAGCTGTTGGGATTCTGGTGGTTACACAAAGTTGATGACCCTTATGGCTGGATCTGGGTCTGGACTGCTGGCCTCTCGACACACACCCACAAATCTGATGGCTTTGTGGGCAAACCCCTAGCTGGGGAGAGAACTCTCCAGCCACACCCGGCCAGGAAACTGCTGGTTTCCATGACCCCTACAGGTGCACGAACCTGTGGCCAGAGGCAGTTGGCCCTCAGGACCACCCAACCAATTGTGGGCCGCCCCCATGACTGCACAAGGCAGAAAGCTAGGTGAAGTAGTAATCATTCCATGATCAATGACTTAGAGATCTCTGGCTGGTAGTAAAATTCACAGGAATCCTTATATTCATGCAGGGTAGATAGCTTATAGGGTTAGTACAGGAAACTCCCACACTGTATGACCTCACTTCCCAGAAGCCAATGCCAGACCCCCATACCATCGTGCATCACCCCCACCTCAAAGGATGGACCCAGAGGCCTCCTGCCTGGCTCATGATCTTAAAGCATGCTAGCTGAAATGTTAGCAAACACAGGCACATCCACACTCAGCTACAAAGTCAGTGCAAGGCCAGCCTGAGTCATGTGAGACTCCAACTCTCAGAGATAGAGACACAGAGAGATTGAGGGAGAAGAGTGGCTAAAAGATAATTTAGGGCCAGTGAAATTGTTCAGTGGGTAAAAGTGCCTGTTGCCAAGGCTGACAACCTGAGTTCAATCCCTGGACCCTACAGGTTGTCCTTTGACTTCAAGACATATGCATATAAAAAAAAGTTTTAGTCTGATATGGTAGCACACGAGTTTAGTCACAGCCTAGCACTCAGGAGGCAGAGGCAGGTGAGTTTCTGTGAGATTGAGGCCAGCCTGGTCTACAGAACAAGTTGTAGGCCATCTGGGGCTACAAGGAGACCCTGTCTTAAACCATCCAACTAACCAAACAATAAAAATACCACACAAAAGTTTTTAAAATGTAATATACTTTGGGGAAACATGGCTCAGCAGTTAGGAGCACATCCTGCTCTCACAGAAGCCTGGAGTCCAGCTCCCAACACCACCTTTTGGGGCTCACAATAGTCTGTAGCTCCAGCACCAGGGGCTCCAACACATCTGGTTCAGACTGCTGCTTCTCCATCAGCCTCGGAGATGGATGACGTGGGAAGTATGTCTTCTTGAGCCCCTCTCCCAACCCACAATTTGCATACAGGTGTTTCAGGACTGTTGGGGGTCTTTGCAATGAAATTAAGGAAGAAAAATAATACTAGTATGTTTAGGGCCAGAGAGATGGCTCAGTGGTTAAGAGCACTGACAGCTCCTGAAGAGGACCTGGGTTCAATTCCCAGCACCTGTCCTTAACTCCAGTTCCAGGGGAATCCAACTCCCTCTTCTGACCCTTGGCATTACACAACACGGGTACATTCACATACATGCAGGCACATTCATACACATAAAAAGTGTACATCTATTAGCATGTTTATTAAACTCACCCCCAGAGTCATATCCTGCTTCAGTACTTAATTTTTCACCAACTTTAAGAAATAAGTTTGAGCTCTAAAACCCCACCCCCCAAGAAAAACCGCCCCGTGAGAGAGATAATGAAACCAAATAGAAGCAGTTCAATTCTTTTAACAGTCCCTAATTCTTCTGCAAGTCGTGATGAAGATCAGTGAGTTCAAGGTGCAAAAGCTGTGACTCCTTTTGTTCAGCAGTAGTGCCTTGCAATTCTTTTCCTTCATCTTTATCCTTTCTGTTTCTCCCTAGCCTATAATTTCTAGAGCATCTTCTGGCGGCCAGCGGAGGTGTAGAGAGGTGATTTTCACCACTGAGCAAATTATCGTTATTAGCACAGACTGCATCCATAATGAGCTCATTATTGCTGGTAAAAACAATTCCATTACCTGATAAGGAAATTCTCTGGGCCAACTGGGCCTTTTGTCAGGATAGTTTGGCCTCTGTGGTAATTCAAGTGCTCTTTTTAGGGGTCACCTTTACTTTCTGCACAAAAATTGGTAGCTTCCATTGAGACTGGTGTTGGGCGGGGCACAAAGGCCCTGTCTCTGCCACAGGTCCCACAGTGGTGACCAGCTCCCTGTAAAAAGGATCTTAAGCATGGCTCTGTTCAGGTGCAGCTGTGTGTCAGTTAGGAGGCAGACTCCTGACATTTACACCTCAACCTAGCTTGTTTTTGCTGATTCTGACTCTGGACACTCTCATTAACCTCTCAGCATCAAATTCCTAATTTGTGAAATAAAGATAAAAAGGAGCCTTATAGCATTGTTATGATATCAGTTAGATTAGGCAGAGGGCTGGAGCATTGACTTAGTGGTTAAGAACACCGCTGCTCTTGCAGAGAAACTGAGTTCAGTTCCCAACACTCACAGAGCAGCTAACAACTGTTTGTAACTCCAGTTCTCAGGGATCTGATGCCCTCTTCTGAGCTCTGTGGACATTGCATGACATGGGCCCATTTATATATGTGTAGGCAAAACACTCATATAAAATAAAAAATTTACAAAGACACTAGGCAGGTATAGGGCTCAGTGTGCAGCTCAGTGGTACAATGATTACCTAACATGGGCAAGGTCCTCGTACTAATTCACAGCTCTATTGTATTACTGATAGTTACTTTTCCTGTTGCTGTGATCAAATACAGAACTTTAAGGAAGAAAAGATTTATTTTGGTTTACAGTTCAAGTCCATCATGGTGGGGAAGACATGGCGGCAGGATCAGGATACAGCTGGTCACGTCGTATCCACAGTCAGCAAGTAGAGAGAGAATGCTAGTGCTCAAACTGCTCTCTCCTTTTGCTTCAGTCTGGGCCTCCCATGGTGCCCTGTTAGCTTTAGCTGTCAACTTGACCCAGCCTGGAGTCATATGAGGGAATCTCAGTTGAAGGATTCCCCAGATCATATTGGCCTGTGGCCTTACCTGTAAAGAACTGTCATGGTCGATGTGGGAGGACCAAGCCCGTTGCAGGCAGGCAGCACTATCTCTTAAGCAGGTGGTTCTGGATTGTATAAGGAAGTTAGCTCAGTGTGAGCCAGCGAGTGATCCAGTAAGCAATATTCCTCCATGGTTTTGGCTTCTGTTCTTGCTTGAGTTTTGCCCCTGACTTCCCTCAGTGATACATTATGACCCAGAAGTGTAAGCCAAAAAAACTCTTTCCTCTCCAAGGTGCTTTTGGTTAAAATATTTTTTTTCTGTGCATTCTCTTTATTTTTATTTTTTATTTATTTATTTTTATTGATGCTTTGTGCATTTCATACATCATTTTCCAATTCAGTTCAGGCATATTTCCCTTTCCCTTCCCCCCTACCCCCACCCCATCCCAGATCATGCATTTTGCCATATCTGTCCTGCATCTTTCTCTCAGTTTTTTTTTTCATTTTTTAGCTCTAAGTGATAATCCATGAATATAAGCATCCTTCATATGAAACCAATTTGCAGGCTGTTGTGCCCAAACCCCCACAGCCCCACCATCCAGTGGGGGGTGAGGGGTTGTATGTTCAATCAAGTTGATCAAATGAGTGTCCAGACTACATTGCTGTAGTTTCACCATTCATCCCAATCGCAGCCCTTACATTCTACCACGCCCCCTCTTCCACAGATAACACAGCAACAGAATGAAACTACAACAGTTTGGGTGAGTCTTCCCACTTCAGTTAACCCAGTCTAGAAACTCCCTCACAGACACACTTAGCAGTTCATCTCCTAGGTGATTCTAGATCATGTCAAGTTGGCGTCCACAAACTAAACCAGACAAAACAAAATAAAACAACAATGCTCCAAGTCATACAGACAATAAGTGATGCAGCCAGGAGGTCAGGTCTGAATACCCAGCTCTCATGTCGTACTGTGGCCTGTGCATCTCCTAGGCCTTTGTCAAAGTGATGTGAACAACTTCTAAAAAACTGTGGATTCAGGCTGGAGAGATGGCTCAGCGGTTCAGAGCACTGGCTGCTCTTCCAGAGGTCCTGGGTTCAGTTTCCCAGCACCCACATGGCAACTAGTAACCACCCATTACTCCAGTTCCAAGGGATGTTATGCCCTCTTCTGGCCTCCATGGGCATTGTACTCATGTAGTATATTTACATACATGTAGGCAAAGTATGCTATACAAAATAAAAATAATGAATCAAAAAATTTAAAAGAAAAGAATTTTGGAATCAGCTCAGAAAGAAGACAAGTGAAGGGCTAACGAGGACTGCACAAGCATAGTGAATGGACTGGAGGCAGCCGCAGGGTTAGGGTGACTACGGTGGCTTCAGGAGTTCTCGGGTCTGGTGGTGCCACATAATTGCTGAGTGCTCTCTACCAGAAAATAGCTGCTTCCAGCCACAGTAAAATGATCATTTTACCTTCCTTCTAAGGGCTATTTGGGAAGATTCAATGACATAAAGTCCACATGGTATTTTGTAGTTTGCAGGTGTAATGTTCATGAGTACAAGTCTTCATAGCAGTAGAAAACAATGCAGCTGGAAGCTAAAATGTTCAGGTAAGGATGCAGAATAGACTTCCTCACCTCTTGTCCTGCTCACAGGGCCTGCTCCTCAGCTCCCTGTCAAATCATAAAACTTGCAAGAGTTGGGGCTTAAGCCCCTTCCTTCCCAGTGGTCTCTGGGTTCATGGAGCTAATTACTTCTGAAAATATCATGGCTATGCATGGTGTCTGGCCTAGGATGTGCCCTGCATAAATGTTTGTTGCCCTTGGTAATAATACATGTCCTAGTTTGTTACATGTCCTAGCACTGACCAAAACTAAAATGGGGAGGAAAGGGTTTATTGTAGACAACAGATTGCAGTCAATCATCTCGGGGAACCTAGAGGCAGGAACTGAAGCTGAGACCATGGAGGGAGGGATGCCACTTACCGGCTTGCTTCTCCTGGCTCTTGCTCAGTCAGCACTTTTATACAATCCAGGACCACTTGCCCAGGGTGGTTCTGTCAACAGTGGGCTGGTCCTCCTAGAAAATTAACAAGAAAATGCCTCACAGATGGGCCCATAGGCCAGTCTGATCAAGGCACTTATTCAATTGTGGTCTTCTCTTCCCAACTGTGTCAACTTGACAACTGAAGCTTGCTCTGACAGTGCCTCTGAAAACACAGACACCCCTCCATCCACCTTCTCCTTGCAACCTCTTTTCAGCTAAGTAGATGCCAGGGGAGATGGAGGTATTCGAACCTCCATCAGGGTCCCAAAACAGGCTCCTTTCCAGACTCTGGGTCCTCTGCAAGAGCAGCAGTACTCTTAACCACTGAGCCATCTCTCCAGCCTCTGGAAGGACCTTTTAGTCAAGCGTCCAAGAAACTGCTCTATTAGACTGTCACATATGCAGCATGTTATTTGAGTGCTGCCCCAGCTTCCTGCTCCAATGGTGCCAACCTCCTTAGCAGGACATAAATCACTAGGCATTCCTAAGCCAGAAGTTGAGGACTCTCTCTAAATGGCTAAACCAGTACATATTTTAGACTTCACGAGCAGTATTTCAGAACTAATCAATTCTGCTGTCTTAGTAGGAGAGCAGCTATAAACAATGTATAAGCAAATGTGTTCCAATAAAACTTTATTGACAAATACTGAAATTTTAAGCTCACACTATTTTCATGTATCTTGAAATGTCTCTGTGCCTTGAATTTTAAATCATGAAAAACATGAATGTTCCCCTTAGCTAAAGGAAGAGAAGTGCAAACTACAGGTGCTCCGGGACCCTAATTCTCTAGCCTCTGCTCTAAGCCACAAATTAAGTCAAGAACATAGTGCTAGCCAGACTCTAGGTGTCATTCATTTTGTTACAGTGTGGGTCAAGCACACACCCCCCTTGAGAGACATCCATGGGGGGATTCCAGGAACATAACCTCTTGTAGCCGGAGCCCCAAGAATGCAGCCTAAACCCACTGCCAAAAACAGGAGGATAAAAACCAATGTGATGCTTGTATTAACCAGAAAAAAGCCTGTGATGGCTTGAGAGAAACAGCAGAAACAAAGGCCCAGGAGAGGCTTTTCATATCACGCATTAAAGTTAAAATCTAATTTAGATGAAAATGGAGGCACAGAAATTAAATGTGTGTGCATGGCTTTCACTGTTCAGTCATATATCCAGTAACGACAGCTTTAGCAAATTTATTCCCTTGGCAAAATAAAGATGGTTTTTTTTTTTTGCAATTTGATTTTGTTGTTTTTGAAAATTGTTTTAGCTTTATGAATAGTACAAACTCCATTTCTGATCTGCCACAAACAAAAATAGAGCATTAAAGTGTTTAAGGTTCAATCAAAGGCATGCTGTGTGCGGCACGATATTAAAATAACAGAAAAATCAATTCAATTTTTATTTTGAATGTGATTTGTCACAAATAGCATTCTAATAGATAACACTGATTATATGGTAGCAAATGTAATTTATATATACTGAGCACTAAGGCTTTGTCAGAGTCGTCATTAAGGAATTTGACACGTATGCAGGAGAACAATAAATGTCAGGTGAAATATATACCAGCCAGAGAGAAATGGGATGCCGGGATGAGTGATGCAGGCATACACTATACTTATAAGTAATAATATGCAGCCTGAAGTAGCTTGGGTTTTCAAACAAGAACTCTTTTTATGCTGTCATTTAAAATATCTCATATTTCTGAAGGTCAGGAATAAATGGCACTATTAGCATTAAAAGCTAGTAAAAGAGAAAGTAATTTGTTATTCATTTAACATAACATTTTGTGAAATAGCTTTGTAAAGTATTTATTTTTCCACCCTGTGGAGGCTGAGGAGATGCAGTGAAGATGCAGGCCTGATTCTTGGTGGATGACTTTTTTTTGGGGGGGGGTTGCTGTTAGCATCTTGATTCAGTAACATGGGTGGGTTGCTGCTGTGGAATAAAGCTGTCCATACTACTGTGGTCTTGGCTGGTCCAGCAGGGTGCTGCTCAAGTTGGCATCAGCAGTGACATAGGTTACGGGGCTGACAGTGTGACACCAGGGGCCAGGAAGCAAGACTGTTAGAAGGTGAGGGTGGAGGGCTTGCTGGAACAGGTGTAGGTGTGTGGGGGGGGGAGAAAGGAGGGGAAAGCAGGGAGATGGGGAGAGAGCTGGGAGAGGGGAGAGAGAAGCTTTTGCTGCGTGCCTCAGCAATAGTGGCTTATAAATCAAGATCTGAATCCAGTAGTGAGGCAGGTCCATCCTGGGGGCCAGCCACGGGAGCCATTCAGTCTCCTCTCACCTGCCACAGTTGGATGAACTGAAAATACTGTAAAGCTCATCTAATGGGCTCCCGCCATCCTCCTGGGCTCCCCAGTATCAGTCAGACTCGATCATTCCCCTTTCTTTTGGATTTGGTTTAAAAATGTAAACTCCAAAAGAACTGACAACCAAATTTATTCAACTTCTTTTATGATGAAAAAATAGATATCATATTACTGGTCATTTATATTTCTAAGTGGCCTGCTGGGCTGTTTCAGTATTTTTAAAAATTTTTTAAATTTATTCTTTATGTGTATGAATGTACTGTCTGCACGTAGGTTTGTGCACCCCTGTTATGCAATGCCGCAGAGGTCAGAAGAAGGCATCGGATTCCCCTGGAACTGGAGTTAAAGACGGTTCTCAGCTGCCATGTGGGTACTGGGGATCGAACCCGGGTCCTCTGCAAGAGCAGTCAGAGCTCTTAACTGCTAGGCCATCTCTCCAGCCCCTGTTTCAGTATTTTGAATAGCTTGTGTGGTGAGTTGTAATATTTTATGAATGAGCTCTGTAGAATGTGTCCCGATGGCATCTTCTCAGCGCTGCTTATTCCCTCCCTAAGACATTTAAGGCTCTACCTGTGCTGGTGCATATGGGTCCCAGTTTGTTTTATCCCTTTAATAAAGTTAAGTTTTGTATAATCTGAAGAATGAGTTATCCTTTTGTGTGTTTTTGTTTGTTTGTTTGTTTGTTTGTTTTTGTGGTTTTTTTGGTCTTTTCGAGACAGGGTCTCTCTGTAGCCCCAGCTGGCCTGGAACTCACTCTGTAGACCAGGCTGGCCTTGAACTCACTCACAAAGATCCACCTGCCTCTGCCTCCCAAGTGCTGGGATTAAAGGTGTGAGCCACCACGCCCGGCGAGTTATCCTTTTGGTTCTACTTATATACTTCTGATTACTAAAGAGAGGTTGAATCTCAAACGTTTGTTCGTTAATTTTCCTCCCCTGGCATTGCATAACATGGGTGCACCTGCATACAGGCAATACACAAAAAATGATAAAAAGTAATTTTTAAAAAGAATAATTCATACTAACTAGCCCTTCCTGCTTTATGGATTGACTGCATTTATGCATCAAGCACTGTGGTTTGTGATTTTCATGCATACCTTATTTAATCCCAACAGCCACCCCATGTAGCAGGACTTCTGTCATTTCTGAGTGCTGACATCAGGGGAGTTAAGTGGCCAGCCTAGGTAGAGCCAGCAGAATGAGAGGAAGCTGGCACAAAGACAGCTCAGCCCAACTGCATGCATGCTTTATTCACACTATGGGAATCTGCAGGGGCTGAGGAGTGACTCAACAGTTAAGAGGATTTGCCACTCTTGTTGAGGACCTAGATTTATGAGGGGGCTCACAACCACCTGTTTCTCCAGCTCCATTGGATCCAAGGCCTCTGGCTTCTGAGGGCACCTGCATTCACACACACACACACACACACACACACACACACACCACTTAAAGAAAAAAATATTTTTATAGTTAATAAATATTTTATTCTCTTTGAGAATTTTACACAATGTATTTTTATGTTATTCACTCCAACTCCTCTTTTCTCATGCAATACTTATTTATTTATTTATTTATTTATTTATTTATTTATTTATTTTGGTCTTTTTGAGACAGGGTCTCCCTGTAGCTCTGGCTGTCCTGGAACTCACTCTGTAGACCAGGCTGGCCTCGAACTCACAGAGATCCGCGTGCCTAAGCCTCCCAAGTGCTAGGATTAAAGGCGTGTGCCACCAGGCCTGGCATTTTATTTCTGTATGTGTATCAATGTACTGTCTGCATGCAAGTCTGTGCACCCGTGTTGTGCAATGCCGCGGAGGTCAGAAGAGGGTGTTGGATTCCCCTGGAACTGGAGTTCTCCTGGAATTGGAGTTTCAGACGGTTCTCGGCCACCATGTGGGTGCTGGGGATCGAACCCGGTTCCTCTGTAAGAGCGGTCGGCGCTCTTAACCGCTAGGCCATCTCTCCAGCCCTCATGCAATACATTTTAATCATATTTAGATCTCCCCTATCTGCATATCCCATAGCTCACCCACAGTATTTCAGGCATTCTGTCTTCTATGAAAAAGCCTATCAAATCAAGTTTGGGTACCCAGTTGTTTCTCCGTATGAGTTCATCCACTGGAGCCTGTTCAGCCTAAATATTTTTTTAAAGAATTTGTAGTCAGGAGAGGAGAGCTCATTACAGACCCTAGAAGGAAATGTAGTTGGTGGGCTTTGCCTTGGCTGCTTCCTGGGAGCTTTAAAAGAACATGGGTGCTCTTCTCCAGAAGTGGCAATGCATCTAGGGTACATCCTTGATGTCAAGTTTTCTTGTAAAGCCCCATAATGATTCAAATGTGTACCCAGGACCACGCCTTGTAGTCTTACCTCGAACATACAGTAAGTCTCACATAAAAGCCTATTACATTGTACCAAGCTAAGACCTTAAGTATTAGGTAAGAAAAAGGAGTTAGAAAATACCAGGAAAAGAAATTCAAAAATGCGAGCTGAAGGCCCAGAGATACTGGGCACAAGTACCTCCATTCCATTGGACTGGAGACCCACTTGTGCTCCCTTTCAAGTACCAGCCCCTGCTGTCAGGACTACATTCTCAGAAGTTACTAAATGAGGCCATTTATGGAGACCATGAACTGAGCAGTGACTACCCGACTCTGACCCACCAGGTTCACTGTGTCCACACCCCAGACTCTGAGAAAAACTCCTAGTGAGATATCATAAAGGGCTATTAGTCATAGGAGTAGTTGTAATAGGAAAGTTCTGGAAAGCCCCATTCTGGTCATCAGCAGGTCCTGCTTGGACACACCATGCTTGTCTATTGTTAGAATTTACAAATCTTCCCAATGAATAAAAGCCTTTTATGTGCTATCAGATATCCAGTTTATTGTGAATGAAAATAATATCCAGGGCTGGAGAAATGGCTCAGTGGTTAAGAGCACAACTGTTCTTGCAGAGGACCCAGGTTTGAATGCACCCATATGACAGCTAACAAACTGTCTTTAACTCCAGTTCCAGGAGATGCAACACCCTCTTCTGACCTCCACAGGAACTGCATGACATGAGCGCACTTACACATGCAGGCATAGTACTCATACATATATGTTTTCAAATTTATATAAAAGAAAATAATATCATTTACTGTGAATGAAAAAGTAAGCTGCATGACAGTATGTATAGTATTCCTCACTTGTTTAAATAAGAATGGGGTATGAGTAGATCAAACATATGTATATGTAGAATATTTCTGAGAAAAAAACCCAAGTTGTCTCTGGGAAGAAAAACTGAGAACCTTGAAGACAGATGGACAAAGACTCTCACTTTTGATGGGAATGCTCTTTTATCTCATCCAGATGTCATGTCCTATACATGTATTAGCTTGTTTTTAAAGTCTCTTTCTTTCATGTCATAGGTAGACTTTGTGTTTTTGGTTTTTATGTGACAGAGTCTTCTGTAGCTTTAGCTGACCTGGAATTCAATATGTAAACCAGGCTGGCCTCGATCTCACAGAGATCTTCCTGCCTCTGCCTCCCAAGTGGTGGGATTAAAGGTGTGTGCCATCATGCCTCTTAGGCAGATTTTAACTCAAATCAAGTTGGTTCTTATGTGGTTTCTATTTTCCATTCATGTAAGGTTAAAAACTAGATTATCAACATATGGAGACTGCATGTTCTTTCTAACAGGGCAGAAGAAAACCAAGTATGTGCTCACATGCCACAGGTCTGAGTGGTGTGTGTGAATTTCCAGGTTTTATCTGTGGTGAACTTGCCTGTAGAGCCTACAATCATTTCCAAAATGTGACCCTTGCACATGAAGAATGCCATGCTATACCTCAACTTCAGACCAAATGCATTGAAAAAAAATTTATTATCACAAGCGGCAAGAGCCCGACCACAGCTTTAACATTGGTAGAGAGTCTGTAAGGCGCCTTCACGCACAGTGTCCCCACTGCAGAAAGGATACCTGTGGAGAGAAAGCGGCAGACTTGTTTGTCAGAGGACATGTGGCTTTGATGAATCAGCAGCATTTAGCTAACTCTGAGATTTGCTTTTTCATATTGAGAAGCTCTGGGACACCAGTGATTCCAAATAAGAAGACCTGCTTAGGAACCCACTCTTCTCCTTAGGGCCTATTAGAAAGCTAAAAGTAGGTCAGCCACATCAAACCAAAGCTTGTAATCCAGGGTTTCCTGCTTTGGCTTAGCAAGCAATGACTCAACCACTGGTCCAGAGGGGACTGTCCCTAACGAGTCTATATTTTCTTCAGGCTTTAGTATCTCGATATTTTCAGAGTATTCTCTTTTAAGGTGTTCTTTCTTTGTCCTTTCTATATTTTTTTGTTTATGTTTTTTGAGACAGAGTCTCCCTTCAGTCCCAGCTGGCCTGGAGCCCACTATGTAGACCAGGCTGGCCTTGAACTCACAGAGATCCACTTGCTTCTGGCTCCCGAGTGCTGGGATTAAAGGCATGTGCCACCATGCCAGGCCCCTTTCCTTTCTATATTTTAAAATTAGTTGGTGTTCTTTTTAGCTTTAACTGTCAACTTGACATAGACTAGAGTGGGGAGAGTCTTAATTAAGGACTCTCATCGATCAGATTGGGCCAGGGCATATCTGTGGGGGATTGTCTTGATAATTGATGCAGGAGGGTCCAGCCCACTGTGGGTGGTATCATCCCTAGCTAGGCAGTCCTGAATTATATAAGAAAGCCAGCTAAATATAAGCCAGCCTGTGATCCAGGTGGCCAGCAACATTCTCTGTGGTTCCTATTGTACTTCTTTGGGTGTGAAGTGGTTTCTTGATTGGAAGCAATGCTGTGTAAAATAGCAGGTGGGTCTGCCTTCAGTTTTCCACCTTGAGTTCCACTCTTGAGTTTTCAAGGTCAATCAGATGGATAAGTGGGGATGAATGATGAACAGTTTTGGAGGTTAACAGATGAATGGAAAGATGAGAAATGACACCCCGAAGGATGTGGAAATGGGTGTCTGGGTTGGTGGAAAGGTATAGAAAAGGACAGAGGATTAGATGGGTGGATAGGTGAGTGAGTGACTAGATAGATGATATACAGACAGATGGATACATAGATACACATAATCTTATTAGCTTGGATGAAAGATACATACTCTGTCCCATCTTCACCTCTTCTCACTGTGACTCGTGAAGCCCCTAGTTTGGGCTGGAAGAGATTTATTAACTTGTTGTCCCAGAGGAACTTAACCTTCTGGATTTCTCCAACGTTGAGGTCCACATCAATGTCACGTATGTGGCTTGTACCTGGTTTAAGAGATCCACTGGATATAGAGACATAAATACTGTGTCAGCTGGATGCATGAATATACAATATGGTAGAAATTATTGTTTCTCCAAGTACTGGCTGCTGCTGGCTTTCTGCAAACACCTAGAAAGTCTGACATCCCAGGGCTCCAAATCCACTTATACAGAACATACTTTTCAAAATGACCAACCTTCAGAGTCGCATTGTGTTTTAGTTTGTCCCTAGAGAGAAGTGAAATATTTGGGATGGCTGGTAGCTCTGAGTGCAGCAGGACAAACTGATGCAATGTCTTTTGTTTAAAGATGCATGCAGCTCAGCAAACACAATTTGTAAACAGCATAAATGTAGCAGGGGAAGTAAACTAAACTTATATGTTGAATCATAAAAGTTGGTGCAAAAATAGAGTCTAATTTTCACCACATATATTTCAATATATAAGCTATATATTCACTCAGCATGTACCTACCACATGCTTCTTACAGCAATCATAAGCCAGGGCTGGTAGTTCTAGCTATTTAGGAGGCTGAGGCAGGAGGAGTGTGGGATAAAGTCCCCACCTGAGCTATATAGAATGAGTTGAAGGCTAGCCCAAGTGACATGGTGAGACCCTGTCTCAAAAAAAAAAACCCAATGAAACAACCCCCCAAAACCAGAACAACTAAAAAAAGGGCTGGAAATGCAGCTCAGTGGTAAAGTATTTGCCAAGTGTGCTAGTGTGTAGAAGGACCTAGAATTCAACTCCCAGTACAAGACAGACAGACACGTGCATGCATGCATGTGCACACACACACACACACACACACATACATACATACACACCCTTAATTTCATTCCAATTGGAACCAGTACATAATCTATTTAAGCAATGAATTCCCTCTAACTGGGCCCCATTCTTCTCCCATATAAAATGAGGTAATTGAATTAGGTGTGGAGATTTCCTGCAACCCTTCAATGGTTCTAAGTGAAGATACCCAACTTTACAAAACAATTAAACTTTATGAGTCACCTATTATGGAAGTTAAGCCACTTCATTTGGCATGGAACTTACTTGAAAATCTCATACTGTTTTGAGTTTCCATTACTTCCGTACAGAGCAATCCAGATGTGCCCCCTCAGTTTCTTCTCTCCAGACAGTGTAACTGACACCTCATATCTCCAACCTGTCCCAAGAAGTACATTAGCTCAATGAACTTATCTTGTTGAAAGAAAAAAAATCCAACCAGAAGCATTAGTTTTCTAAGATCTGCATCCTCCACGGGTGAGAGATAAGTGGGTATTACTAATGGTTTCCTTCTATGGAGCTGGCCCATGAGTTCAGACTCTGGGCTAGGGCGAGGAGACTCAGAAGACAGGAAATATTACAGTTGAGCATAGCACAGTGTGTTCCCTGATGTACTGATGTACAAGGGGCAGTTCCTTACTACACATGTTCCTGACTAATCCATAAGGTCATAGGCTCATGTGTGCACCCCCTCCTCCACATTCCAATTCACATGTTGAAATCCCAACTGTCATTGTGATAGAATTAGGTAAGTAGGTCACATGGGCAGAACCATTATGGATGAGATTATAAAGTGGGCTCCATAAGGTTCTCTGACCCTTTCTGCATTCTGAGGGAGGAAACCACAGCAGATGGTAGTGCGTGCCAGAACCTGTCCATGTGGGTGTGTTGACCTCACATTTCTGGCCTTCCAGAACATGAGAAATGCACCCAGTCTATGCCAAGCTTCTAGTTTAAAAAATACTGTGGTGGCCACCTGAACTGGCTAAAGTGTAGTTATGTGCTGTTATTACTTCCCTTTTCACCTAACATGCTTTCCTGGGGTTTCTTGTTTGTATATATAGAGCTGTGACCTTCTGTAGGGTTATTCATTGTATTTAATTCCTTTCCAACTGGTTGACATTTAGATTTTTTCTTCTCAATCTTTTGTTACTAAAAGCAATGTTCTAATGGGGCTGGGAAGATGGCTCAGTGGTTAAGAGCCCTTGTGCTCTTCCAGAGGACCTGAATTAGGTTCCCAGCACCCTCGCAGGGCAACTCACAACCACCTCTAACTCCAGCTCCAGGGGATCTGATGAGCATTCTTCTGGCCTCCACAGGCACTTGCACACACATGTCATTCACTCAAACAGATATACACATACACATAAATAAAATAATACAAATAAAATATTAAAGGAACAATGCTGTGAGTGAGCATAGATGAGCACATTTCTATGGACCATTCTGAGAAGCAGAGTGACTGGGTCAAAAGAATATGCATGTTAAGACTTTATATACTACCAAGTTATTATGCTAAAAAGTTATATGAAATACTATATATGAAGTGTTTTGTAAAATACTATGTGATTTTTCAATGTAAAGCTCCCATGGACAATAAGGCTTATTTCCAGCTACTATATGATTCTATTTATAACAAATTAGTCTTTATGTTTTTACTGTTTTGCATTTTTAAATTAGAAGCTCAGGAAAATAAAAAAAACCTGACAACAGAGAATTGTGTGTATGTGCATATATGCATAGAGTGTGCATATGCGTGTATGCATGCGTGTATGTATGTGCATGTATGTGTAGTGTGTATATGTATGTATGTATGTGTGTGTAATAATCATCATTGTGGTGATTCTTGAATACAACTACTTTGCCTAGGTTACCCTCTTCTCCCATTCATAGATGTGTTCTCTCTGCTAAGGGTAAGTGGACATATGGCACAGCCACTCTTCCTTCTTCTTTGAAGAGGCAAACATGAGGCCAGAAGTACTGGTTAAGAAAGGCTGTGCCCCTTTTCTAAGCCTAGGGAACAATCTGCGGAAGAAGGGGCGCGGTAGAATGTAAGGGCTGCGATTGGGGTGAATGGTGAAACTACAATATAGACTGGACACTCATTTGATCAACTTGATTGAACATACAAGCCCCCCCTGCTGGATGGTGGGACCCATGAGCTGTGTGGGTTTGGGCACAACTGCTTGCAAATTGGTTTTACATGAAGGATGCTTGTACTCACAAATTATCACTTATTGTTAAAAAAATGAAAACAAAACAAAACAAAAAAACAGAGAAAGATGCAGAAAAGTTATGGCAGAATGCATGATCTGGGATGGGTAGGGGTGGGGTGGGGGGAAGGGAAAGGGATATATGCCTGAACTGAATTGGAAAATGATGTATGAAATGCACAAAGCATCAATAAAAAAAAAAAGAATGTAAATTAAAAAAAAGGCTCAATGAGAAAGTCAAAGCAAATGCCAGTCTCCCACCTCACATTACAGCTTAAGCTGGAAGTAGATGAGTTTTTGTTTGTTGCTACTGAAGATCTTCACTAATAAAGTTTGTGTGCCTTTTAAAATTATTTTCAGAAAATGTTAAGTAAAAAGTACACTTACGAGTAAAGTTACCATGATCTCCTGTGTTCAGAAAAACAGTTTGTTCTACTGTTCTGGTTTTCCCCTTAAATTGGTCAGCATAGTGCCCCATTTTGGGGCATCCTTCAGCTGGACAAGGGAAACAGCCATTCTAGTGGAAAGAGATAATTTGTTAGTAGTAGCCCTTTTCCTGAATCTATCTATCTATCTATCTATCTATCTATCTATCTATCTATCTATCTATCTATCTCTATCTATCTATCTATCTATCTTCTATCTATCATCTGGCTATATATCTATTTATCCATCTATCCATTCATCCATATATCTATATCTACATCTACATCTACATATATCTATATCAATAGATCAATATATCTTCTTCTGTACAGTTGTCTATCTTTATTTCTATCTACCAATGCTTACTCATCTTCTCAATGACCCACCCACTGTTTTATTTCAGCCTTCTCTCTTTCACTAATCCAATCGTGCGGGCCTTTATTTATCTATGTACTCCTATATTAGTGGACGATGCCTTCATCCTAAGAGCTCTTCATAGAACTGCAGACTACTCAACAAAGTACCTTAGAGTACAGTTGGGAGACAAGTCATATAGGAAGTAACACAATAAAATACAATATGAAAGGGGGAATGCAAGACAGTGTCTTTAGGGAGAAGTAAGTGGGAAAGGCAAGAAGTTCCTTTGTGGAAGTAAGGAGAGGAGGATCAGTGTTCACCTTCACTTCCACATGAGTGATGTCATCAGACATGTTGATGCTCATCTGCTGCTCCCTAAATGGCTGTTCACTAATTGAAACTTCATTGTGGGAAAGTTCTTTCTGACACAACATCACTGCTTCAGTTTTCAACTGCATACCTCATTCAAAATCCACAGTGTGAGATTTGGGAAGTGACAGACAGGTGCTGAGGCCACAGTGTGGCCTAGTCCCCAGCAGTGACCCGTGCATCCAAGGCTACTCACTAAATAATCACAGGCCATGAGACTGAGCTATGAGGTCACCTTGACCTTGATAATGTCAGGAGGTAATGTCAGGAGGTAAAGTCAAAGTTAGTTTTGAAAAAAGTATGTTTAAATATATATTCTTCCTCAATAAAACATATTTTAAAATATCAGTTTTGCAATCCTCAGTGCGATAAATACCTAATAGATCATTTAGGAGACCTTGTACTTTTATAATAGAGAAATTTAGAAGACATGCTCTAAGTACTAAATATCATTAAATAAATGTTCTTGGATGTGACGTACTGAGAAGGACCCAATATCAAATGCCAAATCACAAAAAATAACTTCAGAGTGTGGGCATTCTACCAAACACCTGGCCTCATAACTGTCCATGTCCTAGAAGACTAAGGAAAAGGCAGAATGGATCCAGATCAAAGGAGATGAAGGAGGCAAGACAGTAAATACAATGCAGAGAAAAGAAGGGAAGTAAAGAGAGGGAAGAAGGAAGGAAAGGAGGGAAGGCAGAAGAAAGGGAAGGAGAGGAAGGAGAGAGGAATGAAGGAGGAAGCTAGGAAGGAGGGAAGAAAAAGAGAGAAGGAAAGAGGAAGGGAAGAGGGAACGAGGGACAGCCAACAGGCCAACACAGTTATAGGGAACTTTATGTGAATAAGTGGAGGTTTAACTATGGTCTATATATTAAAAATATTAGTGGTGCATGCACTAATCCCAAGACTCAGGGAGCAGAGGCAGGTGGATCTCTGTGAGTTCAAGGCCAGCCTGGTCTACACAGCAAGTTCCAGGCCAGCTGGAGCTACAGAGAGAAACTGTCTCAAAAAGACCAAAAAAATTATTGTGTCAAAGATGAATTTCTTGAATGTTGTTGTCTAGGAGGACATTCTTGTGCTTTGGAGATGACTACTGAAGGGTTTATGAATAAGGTGTCCTAATATCTTTAATTCACTTTCACATCAAGGCACAAAGTACAGGCATATTCACATGTATGAAATGTTAGAAACTGTCATGTCTAAGTGACTGGTGCAACAAGCATTTATGTGCTCTTCTTTCAACTTCCATGTAAATTGTAAATTGTAAATGAAAAGCCGGGGAGCCCTGGGGAAGCCCAGCACAGCTAGCTCTGTGGTCTCCCTCCAGCTCACTCTACCCCGGGAAGAAGATGACTTTGGAAAATTCACCAATTTTCTGCTCACGTGTGCAGAGTCACATGCATCTTTTCAATCTGTTCTGTGTCACAGGGCTTAACAGCCTGAGCAGGGCCACTACTTTCTCTGCCCCATTTTGTGGCCCTGGCATGACTCACCTGCTGAAACTCCTCATAGGAGGCACAGGGGTAGCCCAGGAAGCCATCCGGGTTGAGGATGCTGCTGGAGTAATACTTGTAACTCCGTAGGTGGTTGCAGGCTACGAAGTTGCAAGTTCCTGAGAGAGCAAAGGTGGCAGGAGTTAGAGAAGGCTTTCGCCTTTGGAGCAGGCAAGGGCGGCCTCCACACCTCACACTCTTGAACCCTCTGGGGCACGTGCTGGAGAGGGTTGCTCAGGGCCAGGCATGTGCTAAGGAGTGACAAGTCCGGCAAGCAGGCTTGTTGAGGGCATGTATCATATGTAATATACATGGGAAGGCTGGAGGATGGAGTTGAATGGAGGGGCAGAGAGAGACATAAAGATAGAGAGGGAGAGATGGAGAGGAGAGAGAGACTGTATATACATAGGACAAAATATAATGGATTTAAAAAATCATGTTATTTTTATGTGTTTGAGTGTTTTACCTGCATGTGTGTAAATAAGTGTATCTGTGTTGTGCAATGCTCAAAGAGGGCAGAAGAAAGTGATATCTCCTGGAACTGGAGTTATGTACAGTTGTAGCTGCCATGTGGGTGGTGGGAAGCAAATCCCACTGAGCCATCTCTCCATCCACAAGATTAAAAAAAATCTTTTAAAGACATAGCAGTAGCTTTTTATTATTGTTTATTTATTATTTTTTTGTGTGTATGAGTGTACTATCTGCATGTAGGTTGGTGCACCCATGTCGCGCAATGCCAAGGAGGTCAGAAGAGGGCATTGGATTCCCCTGGAACTGGAGTTAAAGCTGCCATGTGGGTGCTGGGAATTGAACCCTGGTCCTCTGCAGGAACAGTCAGTGTTCTTAACCACTGAGCCATCTCTCCAGCCCAGCAATAGCTTTTAAAAGTATAATATACACACATTTTTTTTTCGAGAGAGACACACACAAGAGAGAGAGAGAGAGAGAGAGAGAGAGAGAGAGAGAGAGAGAGAAAATTATCCCTCCTTACTTGTGAGTTCTGCACTCTTGGATTTAGCTACCCTGAATGGACCACATAGTTCAGCCTGTGAGGGCTGTGGCTGTACTGAGCATGTGCTGACCTTTCCTTGCCATTATTCTTTGAACAACATTGCATAATAGCTATGTACAGTGTTGACATAGTATCAGGCATTATATGTAATCGAGAGATGATTTAAAGGGCTCAGGAGGGGGCTGGAGAGATGGCCTAGCGGTTAAGAGCGCCGACCGCTCTTACAGAGGACCTGGGTTCGATCCCCAGCACCCACATGGTGGCTGAGAACCGTCTGAAACTCCAATTCCAGGAGAACTCCAGTTCCAGGGGAATCCGACGCCCTCTTCTGACCTCCGCGGCATTGCACGACACGGGTGCACAGACCTGCATGCAGACAGTACATTCATACACATACAGAAATAAATAAAATTAAAAAAAATTTAAAAAAGGGCTCAGGAGGATTAAATAAACATATTAGTTTGCTCTCTGTTTCTATAATAAAATACTGAGCAAAACCGGCTTGGGAAGGAAAGGGTTTATTTGGCTTACATGTCCAAATCACAGTTCGTCATCAAGGAAAACCCAGCCAGGAATCCGAGGCAGGAACTGGAGGCGAGAACTGAAGCAGGGTGCATAGAGGAGCACTGCTTACCGGCTTGCTCCCCTGGCCTTGCTCAGCTACCCCTCTTATACAGCCCAGGACCATCTGCCCAAAGATGGCACCACCTGCAGTGGGCTGGACCCTCCTACAGGAATTAGCAATTAAGAAAATGCTTCACAGACATGGCCATAGGCCCATCCAACGCAGGTTCCTCTTCCCAGGTGAGTCAGGTTGACAACCGAAGCTGACCAGCGAGGTAAGTTATATGCAAGAACTACACCATTTATATAAAGGACTTGAGCAGTCATGAATTTCAGTATTTACAGGGGTCCTGGAATACGAGAAAGAGAGAGGGAGAGAGAGAGAGAGAGAGAGAGGGAGAGGGAGAGGGAGAGAGAGAGAGAGCTGGAATACGAGAAAGAGAGAGGGAGAGAGAGAGGGAGAGAGAGAGAAAACAGTAGATTTTAAAGGGGATCCTGCCTTGGCCATTTGATTCGTGTTAAAGCCCTAAATTGCTTTGTTTTCTGATTTTTCATGACAAGGAAGAATTTTTTAATGTGAAAATCTTTTTCCACTTCAGTGATCATAGTGCATTCCATTTTAAGAAACAATCCCTGTGTTTAGAAAGCAATCCCATCAGACACTGCTATGGTGTGCATTCTGCCTTGTGAGAAGATGCAGGGCTGCACTGGGCAGGCCTTTCCTGTGGGCCAACCTTTCTTGAGTCTCATCGTTCAGGCTGAGCGAGTACTATGCTGAGCACCAGGTGCTTCCAACCAGCTTGTCACTGCTTCCATTTACCACCTTCGGTGTGTTTAAAAAAAAATTTCCTTTCATTTCTCCAACCACTTGACATAAAACTTCCCACAGAGGACTCTACAGGAATGCTGGACATACTAGGGAGCCTTCCTGGAAGTCACTGAACAAGAAAGGAAAGGCTCCCTTTGTGGTCAGGGTGGCTTGCGCTCTCAGCTCCCAGCCCTCTAGCTGAGCTAGCCAGCTCTGAGTGGCTGCACCATTGCCCCTTAGCAGACAACAGAACCTGTTTTAAACTTACTTAGTTGTTTCTTTTATCCAAAATTGCTGCCCAGGTACCCCCTAATAGAGAAGAGAGAGGGTTTAATTGTTCCCAGTGCCCAGTGCCTGGATGACTGGCACTGCATACAATAGAAACACACTCCTGCACCATGGGCTGGTTCACTTGAAATTGCCTCTTTAATTAAACCTGGGCTTTCTGCTATTGTGTGTGCCCTGCTCGTCACTTCTAGAGGGAACCGCTATTACTGTTGACTCCATTCCTTTAGGCTGAGCAGACTGGCTACATCCTCCCAGGAGTTACTTGGTGAGGGGCCGAGACAATAAAAATTATTTGTCATTAGATGCTAGCTGTAGTTTTAGTCATACTACTTGCTGACATTAAGCACATGGGACCTTGAAAGACCATAAGAAGCCACTCAACAGAGTACACTTGGTTCTTGCTCTAGCCAGGGCCAAGTATTAGGGTTTTGGTGGATCTCTAAGATCTCAGCCACAGGGAACTCCCAGTTCAGAAAAATAAAAACAAATACAACGATTACTAACCCAAAGCTGCCTCCTTCAGAGAGGACAGCGGAGCCTCGTCTCAAGGGAGGGACAAAAGGAACAGTCAAAGACCAGAGCAAGACACAGCTAATATCGATGGTACCGGGATGCCACGTAATGGTAGGGGTACAAATCCTGCTCTGTAGATGAACACATGCCTCAAGGAGCCACCACGGTCCCCAGACTTTCTGGCTTTATGGTCACACTCCAAACCTTTTTCTAATCAGCTCAGTCCCCTGGGACCTGACACAGCCAACAGCAAGAAAGACAAGAAAGACAAATCCTCTGACTCCTCACTCCTGCTTTGCTTTCTTTCAGGAGCTGAAAATAGGGTGGAGAGCCGAAGCCAGAGAGGAGCGTTTACCGTGGGGTCTGTCAGCGCCCTGGCAATGGAGGCCTGAGCTTAGGGCCTTACAGCAAGAACCTAGGCTTCACTATCTCATAGCTTTGGACAAAGCATGTAACTTCTCAGCTCCCCAGTGCCTGCATGCATGAAGTAGGGCTAATTAGAGGGAGTATCTCAAAGTGTTCTTGTGAAAATGCCTGGCTCAGTGGAAGCCCACTGTGAACGGTGGCGAGATTGATACATTCTGCTTTTATCCCCAGCCAAGCTGCTGCTGCCCGACTACTTTCGTATACATACCTTCCCATATTCCATTCACATCAATAATGGTTGAAAGGATATTTTTCTGACATCCAGGCATTTCTCTTCCTCCATTTGGAAAGAAGTCCAGATGGCCCACCTTTTGGCTCATGCCAAAACCTGGAATGTTGGAAGCAGAAGTGAGCAGAGACATTCCTGATTCCAAAGACATATCTTGGCCTCAGCATCTTTGGCTGTATAGAAAGTTCTCAGAGATGAGCACTTGGCATGACAAGGAGGAAGGAGAGACACAGAAGTGAGATGAGGGGGAAAGTGCAGTCTGGGTAAGTGTGTACACATCTATTTGTATATGTAACCTATCTGTCCATCTTTGGGAGGCCCTGGACAATACCAATACACCCTATACCATTAAGCACATATACAATACAATTAGCTATTATAGTACCCATATATATGAGTTTTGGAGACAAGGTGTCTTGGTAGTGCCAGCTGGCCTGGAACTTACTATGTAGACCAGGTTGGCCTCAATCTCACAGAGATCCACCTGCCTTTGCCTCTGCCTCGAGTTCTGGCATTAAGCAAGTGCCTGGTTTTGTATTTTATTTTTAAATATGTGTATGTGTCAGTATCTGTGAGTGTGTGTTCTTACAGAGGCCAAAGACATCAAATCTCTCTGGAACTGAAGTTATGGGTGGTTTATGAGCCACCAAACATGCATGCTGAAAACCAAACTCTGGTCCTCTATAAGAGTAGCATGTGGTCTTAACCAGTGAGCCATGTTTCTAGCTCCCTGTGGTGCTAGGGGCTGGAGAGATGACTCAGTGGTTAAGAGCACTGGCTGCTCTTGAAGAGGACTCAGGTTTGATTCCCAGCATTCACATGACAGCTAACAATCATCCTTTATTCGAGTTCCAGGAGCTCCAAAGCCCTCTTCTGATCTCTGTGGGCATTATATGCAGGGAATACACACATATACATAAAATTAAAAAACTTAAAAAAAATTGTGGTGTTGGCTATAGAACTCAGGGCCTTGAGCATACAGTACAAATTCTCTGTGACTAAGCTACATGCCCAGACCTTTAGACTATATTGCTGTAGTGAGACTACATAGCATTATTTTGCTCTTTTGTGACTGTTAGAGTAATGGCCAGGGACTTCAGCTTTTGAGGTGCACAGATTTGTGATCAAACCCTGGTTGTACTGAAAACCTTCATGATCTTTCTGAATTCCTTAATTTCAATGAGCTTCAGTTCCTAAACTGTGAAATGTTGACAATAGCTACTTTGCAGCTTACACAGCAAGCTAGTATGAGCAAAACAATCAGCAACAAAGTAAGTGCTCAAGAAACGTCATCTCCATTATCACCCTTTTATTTTCATCATTATCCCCCAAATGCCTTGAATTGGCAGATTTTTTAAATCATCCAATGTGAAATCCCCCCACAAATAATACAGATTCTAGAAGAATTAAATATAATGATGTATTTAGTCCCAACAGGATGAACTGCAAGCAAAGCTTTGGCCAATCTTTTTTTTTTTTTTGTCTTTTTGAGACATGATCTCCCTCTAGCTCCAGCTAGTCTGGAACTCGCTATGTAGACCAGACTGACCCTGAATTCACAGAGATCCTCCTGCCTCTGCCTCTGGAGTGCTGGGATTAAAGGCATGTGCCAACCATGCCCAGCCTGGCCAATTTTCTTAAAAATAAAAAAATTAAGTTCTTACTTTTCAGTCAGATCAAGTGAAATAGTATGAATGTCACTTTGAATCTAGGGTAGGATGCTGAACTGAAGACTGAATAACAATTTCTCTAAGCTGGTCCATTCTGGGCCCACAGACTGATGTCATCAGCATTATACTGGATGTTTGTAGCCAGCACCCAGTTTGACTGCAGCTGTGTGTGTGATGGGGTGGGGGTCACCTGGACCCAATGTCATAAGTCACAGGCCATCATGAGTTGGGGCTGAAGAACTCACCTAAGTGGGGGATCATGGGAGCACTATCTGTGTGAATCGCATCCACAAACATGGCATCTGATGGGTCCAACCGAACTTCCGGGGGTAGGTCCTGGAAATAGGGCTCTGCAGGATCCAACCCTGAAAGGTAGAAAATAGGGTGGCCATATGCACCCTAAGAAAGACTAGGCACCAAGTCTCAAACCACAAACAGAGCATGAGGAGTTCTGGGTAAAGAGCCCTGTATTCTGCAGTTATGGCTCTGAGAAATGGGTCTGCGCCTCTTAGTCTGCTTGTTAAAGAGAAGCGAGGATAGAATAGCCAAGAACAGGGGTAGTGCCTGATGAATACTCAGAGATCCCCAGTGCCAGCTCCACGGAGAGGCTGGGTGGGGTGCTCATCTCACCTTTCCCTTTTCCCGTTTTTCTCCGCAGTAGCATTTGGCCATTGCTTTCTGAGATCCCAAACCCCATGGCCTCACCCAGCTGCCCTGGCCCCTAGACACACACATGTATGACTTCGTGCCTTTTCTCATGCTGTTCTCCAGCTTTCTGTGCCCTTCACCATAATTCTCTATGTATCTAATCTTCCTTTCCCAAGCCCCAACTCAAAACAACCCCCTCACAGAAAATTCAATCTTTCCCTTCTCAGACTACTTCTAGCCATTCTACTTTGTGCTTATTAATTCTGCTTTGAATTTCATTTGCCTACTTAGCTTTCTGCATCCTGGATGGGTCCACAAGTTTCCCGAAGCAGAGACTCTGCCTAATTCATCTTCAAAGGGAAGCAAGAGTGGGGTGACCTATGTTCTTACCTTGACTCTGTTCAATGTCAGCTGTCTACCCTCATCCAGAAAGTGGGAACAGGGTACCTCTCTTACAGAGTTCTTATGAAAATCTCATGGGAAGATGCAACAGAAAATCCTTAGCAAACGGAAAACTTCTACACAACCATGAACCACTGACGTTCAAGCTAGCACCATGGGCAACTGCACAAAATAAATAGCTATCTGCCTTTTGTCTTGTGTGCATCTACTCTACCTTATCACTCATTCATTCCTTAATTCATTCATTCACTGAGCACTTCCTATGTGGCAGGTCTCTTTTTGCCTATGCCTGACAGAGCAAAACCATTCAAGAAATATTTGTGGAACTGATACATTGTCTAAAAACTCATATCATTTTTTTTTTTTTTACTTTGCCCAATTCCAGCAGAAATATCTCTGAACAGGTTTCATATGTTACTTATGTTTTTCTTGTTTGACAAACACATTTTTATCTACAATCAATGATTTTTGAATATGGATTAAGATACAAGGATACTTTTTTAAAAGTCAGAATACCACCTAAAATCAGCAGAACAGTGGGACATGCAACGGGTCTGGTCTAGGCTTCTCCAACCTCCACCCGGGAACCTGGGAACCGCGGGCTGGCCCTCACGACCCTTACCTGTGATCCTGCCCAAGTGCCCCTCCAGCCTCCTGCCTGCCTCCCCGGCCACATGCGCTCCTAGGCTGTGGCCAATGAGGTGCACGTTCTCGGGGCTGTACCCCAGCTCGGTCTGCAGAGAGAGGGAGCAGCGTTTGGTCTCCAAGGACCGCGTGAGGACGTGAGGGTCCAGGAGGGGACGCTGGGCCTTGCCAGGGGATAGGGGCTGGAGGCTTGGGGGGGGTGAGCCCCTGAGCTGGGGATGCCACCCAGCACAGGCAGGGACTGAGGACTGCGGGGCCAGGAAGGCTTCACGCTGGAGTGCGCAGCAACAGTGCTGGCCAGTGGCCGCCGCGCTAACTGCAGGCCCCCTTGCTGGCGTGGGGACGCTGCTGCCGCCACCTGCTGTCTGTCGCTGTGCAGGCCTTGCCCTCCGCCCTAGTGCCATGGAGATTTGGCTCTTCCAGAACTTACTGGTGGGAAGGAAAGGAGCCAAGAGCAAGTCACCACCATCCAGCCACCCCATGTTGTCAAGGATGAAGGCTAAGAATCAGCTTGCAGAGAGAACTTCTGGCAGTCTGGTCTGCTTTCAATTTCCGGAACGGTCAGCAAGCCAGGCTTTCGAAAGGGGAAACCGAGTCTCCCAGGCTTCATAGCTAGGCCAAGGTGCTGCTTCACCCCAGGAGGAGTAGAAAGACCTCGGATGCTTCTCTTGGAACCCCAGCACTGGGCTCGGTCCTCAGCACCTCTGAGTGCCAGGTGGTGCTTCCTCCCCCTCTCTCTAATTCTACCCCTGACGGGCCAGGCAGGGCTTTACCGACAGCACTTGTACTAAGAAGGCAATCTCCGCACCCACGACTCGAGTGTTATAGGCCGCCTGGGTATATGTGGTCCGGGCCCCTCGCCTCCAATCCACACAAATACAGTTCACCTTCTCTACTTGAAGCATTTTCTGAGAGAGAGAGAGAGAGAGAGAAGAGAGCTAAGGCGATAATAGTAGATAGAGAGAGATAGAGAGTGAGGAAGGAGGTTTTGTGGTTTTTTTGTTGTTATTTTTTTTTAATTTAATTTTTTTTTTTATTTATGCTTTGTGTCATTTTGTACATCATTTTCCAATTCAGATCAGGCATTTTTCCCTTTCCCTCCCCCCACACCCCACCCCACCCTCCCAGATCATGTATTCTCTCTTTTGTTTTTCTCTGTTTTTTTTTTTTTTTTTCCCTTTAGCTATAAGTGATAATCCATGAGTACAAGAATCCTGTGGTGCAAAACCAATCTACAGGCTGTTGTGTCCAAACCCCACAGCCCCACCATCCAGTGGGGGTGACATGTTGTTTGTTCAATCAAGTTGATCAATGAGTGTCCAGACTACATCGCTGTAGTTTCACCATTCACCCAATCGGACGCCTTACATTCTACCCACGCCCCTCTTCCTGCAGGTGTTCCCGAGAGATTGTTTTGATCAACATCAACAGGCCCGTTGCACATCCTGGAGACAAGAATTCACCGCCATCAAATGCTGGCTGATATCAGAGTTTCAATCTCCCTGCTCCTGTGGTGAAGCTGTGTGAACTGAATGTGTTCATCCAACTTAAACAGATGTGGAACTGAGGCCCAAGGTGGCTGAGTGGTTGGTCTCAGGTCTCATAACAAAAGGGTCACAGGATCAGAGCCAAGCAAATTCCTACCCTGTAATGTCAACAGTTCATGTCCTCAGGGGGCACTAGAACATATAATTTTTTGTGTGTCTTTTTGAGACAGGGTCTTCCTGTAGCCCCAGCTGTCCTGGAACTCACGCTGTAGACCAGGCTGGCCTTGAACTCACAAAGATCCTCCTGCCTCTGCCTCCCAAGTGCTAGGATTAAAGGCAGGTGCCATCACGCCCAGCTGATATTTTTTTATATCACACATTCACACCTGAGTCAGAGACAAAGTGTCATGTACATGTGCAGTCCTCACCTCTGAGACTCTCTGGCTAGGGAGAACTTGGCAATGGCTGACTCTGAGACACAGGCTTTCCTTAGTGGGTTTAGGAACACTCTGCTCTTCCTTGAGTATTTCCTTTCCCAAACTCAGGGGAATGAGTGGTACCATATTTGGATCTGGGTGCTGGTTCAGGCCTCTACCTTGCACATGTCTGTCAGCCAGTCCTCTTCTCCCTTGTCTATGAAACCGTGGATGATGAAGTGCGTCTTGCGGTTCACCCGGAAGTTGGAGGCCTCAATGGTGAGTGGGTCAATGGCAGTGATCACCTGGTTTAATTAGGTAAGATGAACCTGGATGTTGGCTTTCCCCATCTGTGGGCCTGCGATAGCCAGTTCAAGGAGCCTGAGATCCCAGGCCCAGCTACCCTGAAGCTGGGTCCTATGAGGAGTTCCTACAATGTAGCTCGATTTCAGAAAGTGTAAATTCACTGTCTATCTGTTTGCATGAATCTTGAATCAAAGTCCAGTATTTTTGTTAATCATAAGACTAGGCAAAAGCTACAGTGGGATTAGCAACACCCATGACTCAGTTTCTCCACTGAAGTGATAGACATTTCAGGCCAGATGGTAAATATCTCAGCAGGACCATTTCCTGCCCTTACTGATTATTACAGTAGTTATTAGAGCATCCTTTAGCTCTTGGTATTGAAATGGTAAAGCAACACATTTAACACTTGGTCTTGTATTTTCTATTTTTGAATGTTCTGGTGACGTTTTTTTCGATCTGATCATTTTCCTTTGTAATTCACTGCATTTTATGCACTTAGAAATATCCTCCTGAGAAGGACTCTTAGACTGCCTCAGGTAGCAAAAAAGGTTTCCAGCACAGGGAAAACGAGAAACTTTGGCCCAAAGGCATATGGCCGAGTTCCAGTTCTATGAACCTGAGTCTATAGAACAAACTCCTGTGGGCCTGCTCAGGGCTCTTCCACCAGCCACAGGACAAATGCTAGGAGGACCAGACAGCAAAGACAGCACAGCCTCTGTGTCTATGCAGTTTCCAGTCTAGAAGAACCAAGTAGGGAATCCATCACACAAAGTCCCACAGTGGGAAATCCCAGGCACCCAGAGATAGACACCTGGCTGTCTACACTGTCAGGGACCAAAGTTGGAGCTACTCAAATGCCTAGTAAAGACATCATTGTGTCTTTTGGCCACTTTGACCACCAAATGCTACTGCTCCTGAGGACATAATCACCACTGCTTTTGACAACCCAGAACAGGTCTGTCATGCTTCTTTCCATGAAACAGGCACCAGGTCCACGAGGCCCAGGGACCTCATCATTTCAAATCCTTTGTGATTAACTAGCTGTCCCCTCTTTTCTGCCTATCTTCTAGATTCTCAGGAAGGATTTATGTCCCTCACCCACTCTATCCCTGGGACTCTTCCACCACTCTCTGGGTGAGAAGAGGATAGGACTCAGCTGAGAGTCCCCATAAATGCCACCTGTTGCTCTCTGCCTCACGGGGGACATGGTGCTGATGCTGGGGTGGCCCTGAAGTCCTTCACACCTCACGTGTATTTCCGGATTTCTATCTCTATATTTTCTCAGATACTCAGAGCTATGATTCCTAGAGATAAGATGATTCCCAGTCTCTCTCTCTCTCTCTCTCTCTCTCTCTCTCTCTCTCTCTCCCCAGACGTTCTTTTTTCTTAGATAGGGTCTCCCTAAGATTCAGCTGGTTGAACTCGCTATGTAGACAAGACTGGTCTCAATCTCACAGAGATCTGCTTGCTTCTGCTTCCCAAATGCAGGGATTAAAGGCATGAGCCACATTGTCCAGCTTGACTCTAGGTCTCTTATGGAGGTATTTCCAAGGTGTCACTTATCCCCTGGCCAGCCATAGGGTGGTTCCACTTGGGGCCCACACTGACTCCCCATCCAGTCCAGCCACCCCACACCCACACCCACTCTTACTTGATAGTTGTTTGGATTTTCATTTGTGTACAGAAGAAAGTGGGTACTGATGTCCTTAGGTGACCAGGGAAACATTGTCAAAGGCCTCTGAAGTGTCCCTGCCCATGGCTTCTCATTGGAAAAACAGCCAAGATGTCCGTAGCAGATCTCACTGCCTGGGGTAGGAAGAGCCACAGACAGGATATGTATGAGGTTCTGGGAAGGAACAAGATTCTTCAGGATGGACCTCAGCCAGGCTGGTCTTCTTCTTTTTCATCTGTGTTCTCCAGACTTCTGTGGTGCTAAGAGCCACTTGGGTGAGGGGTAAAGATGTGCATCTGGCATATACACACTCCCAAGCTTTCCCCAAGAGATTCAGAGGGTCCTAGGTGGGCTCTGGTAATGGCAGGTTTATTAAACACTCCTTATCATTAGGAGACTTCATGGCTCATTCATCTTCAATAGAACAGTATAGACAGCTCCCTGCCAGCCCACCACCCATCACACAGCTCTCAACATCAAGTGCCATGAACTCTAGGACAGAGATGCCACTTATTCTTCTTGATCCCTATTATATTCAGCCCAGGCTGTTACTTTTTTTTTCTAAAGTGGTGGGGACATCATCCTTACCTTTGACAGTGGCCAGCAGAAGGCTGATGATGGTCCAACCCAGCAGCATCTACCCAGATGAAAACACATACCCATTGGCACCACAGACACAGGCGTGAGGCCAGCAGGCGGGAGTGTTCCCACGAGTGACCAGAAGCCCAGCTGCCTGGGCTGGGCAGAGAAGGACTTTCCCAGGAGGTGAGGCCCCAGGGTCTGAGGCCTCTCAAGGTATAGGGAGCCAGGCAGCTGCATCCTGGGAGCTTGGGCTCAGGGTCTTCCTCTGAAGCCACCTGCCCCCCATTTCGATCCTGTCCTCTAGAAGCCCAAGCTGCCCCATCCCCGCTTTACTCCCTGTCTGGGTGGCATTGTGACTTACTGTGCTCCACTGGGACTTCCAGTCATGCCCAGTGGGTCGGCTGTGGCCTTTTATAAGACGTGGCCTTCTGTAAACACACTTTATCCTTTGTACTCCTTTGAGGAAATGCCAGGGCAGGAATGATAGGGCTGACTGTGAGCACCCTGAACCTTGGTTATCATAAACACATAAACCAGCACAGCCTGGGAGGCAGAGTTATCAATAAAGGAGAATTCAAGGAAAATAAAGGGAAACTTCGGGAAGAGAGAAAGGTCTCTGTGGATCTGAATTCACAGGTTCAGTTGCCAAAGCACTGTGTTCCCCAAATGAGAACAGGCAAAAAGGAAAAGTTCATGATGAAACATCTCTTAGAATCTCTTCAGACATATGACCCCAAATGATCTAATAACTGCTGCTTTTAATGGCCCCAGAGATGGGAGTCTGAGGATTATTTTGTTTAGTGGAAATGAAAATTTGCGAAGACACAGGCCTCAATCATGTGACTAAGTGTTAGGAGGATGGGTGGCCAGCAGCCCTCAACCCCTGTGGACCCAGACAGAGGCCGGAAACAAGGAAACCATGCAGGTGGTATAGACAGAGATACTCAAGCTGAAAACATTGTTTGCACCCAGCTTGGTTTAGATACAATCCGGTCTATTTTCAGAGCACTTCTGAGTTGTACCAACTGCACTTTGACCTGGTGATAAGTAGAATTTTTTTTTTCCTTCATAACTTAGTGGAGATCCTGGGTGAATTGCCAGGTGCCACCCTGACAATTTTAAGTTGGTATATTGTATAGATACATTGAAGGCCATAGATCTTCAGTTGAAAACTTACACAGCGTTTAATGAGTTCTGACAAATATATATATATATATGCATATATTTGTCTGGATCCAGATTTCCAGATCTAGAAGTCTGTGTGAACCTTATACTGCCATCTGTTATGGCATGTGTGGTGCTGTGAATGATGCTGTTGGTGTTATTTCGGTCTAGTTCAACTTCCTCAGGTTTATACCTAGGAGAATTTTTGGGGTCCTAGATTTGTGCACTTGGCTTGAGGATGTGCTGCCTTTCTCTTTTCTAAGCTAGATAGTGCACAGTGAGGACCCCTACAAACAGCATTCTTCTTGTCTACTTTCCCCTTCTGCTCACTGATCATTCCAAGACGTATTGAGATTGTTGAGGGCTTCAAGTCTAGAAAAGCAACTTGTACACATATATGAGTGAGAGAGCTCCAAGGCTGGAGGAGAGCCCTGCGGAGCTGATAGGAGCCAAGGAATGCTCTTCTGTTTCTTGAATGGGGGTAGGAAGGGTCAAGGTTTATGGAACTGGGGAAGTGATTCTGGAGCTTGAATAGGGTCACCTCTGGCTCAGTGAAGACAAAGCCCAATATTACTCTCTGCATCTCCTTGAGAAGGCCAGGAGCAAGGGAAGAGGTTGGTCTAGACCTGCGTACTGTGTGCATGAGGGGCCCATGGAGGACACTGTGTGCATGAGGGGGCCCATCCAAGAGAAGGATGAGTGGAAGGCCTAGGCCTAGCATGGGACCTGTGGCTGCCCATAGCTCTTAGGTAAACACCCAACTCTTTTTCATGTTTAGCAGAAGCATATCAGGGTTTGGCTCACTATACTTGCATACATACATACATATTATATATTTATTATATATTATGTATGTATGTACACACACACACACACACACACACTCAGGCTGGAGAGGTAGCTCAACCATTAAGAGCTCTGGTCGCTCTTGCAGGAGACCTGGGTTTGATTCCACACCCATATGGTGGCTAACTGTCCATAACTCCTGTTCCAGAGGAATCCAATTCCTTCTTCTGACTCCACAAGCATTGTATGACACGATGCACTTACACACTTGCAGGCAATACACTCATACACATAAAATAAAGATTACATATATATATATATTATATATATATATATATATATTAGTTTTTTTTTTTTTTTTGGTCTTTTCGAGACAGGGTCTCCCTGTAGTCCCAGCGTTCCTGGAACTCACTCTTGTGACCAGGCTGGCCTGAACTCACAAAAATCCGCCTGCCTCGCCTCCCAAGGCTGATTGTAAAGGCGTGGCGCCACCTGCCCGGCTATTTTTTAAGGGATTACAATATAAGAGCACAGTTGTTTTCAGATCACATTAAAATTACTCAGTTTGCCATACAACTAGGTTAATTGGCACTAGCATCCACAGATGAGGAATACCATTTGTCGTTGTTTTTTTCTGGGACTATGTTATCATTAACACAATATCTCTAGTTCTTATCCATTTACTCAAAGTACAATGATGTCATCTTTCTTTTACGATGCATAGAAAATCATTGTGTAGTGTACCAAATTTTCTCAGTTGAGGGGCACTTGGGTTGGTTCCACTCTTCACTGTTGTGAAGAGTGCTGCAATAAACATGGCTGTGCATGTATCTCTGGGTAAGATGAGTCTTGTGGGTATATACCCGGAGTGGTATGGCGGTCCAGGTGGCAAGCTCATTTTGAGTCTTCCAGGGTTCTCCACACTGCTTTTCATAGTGGCTGTATGAGTACATTCCCACCAGCCACGAGCAGTGAATGAGTGTTCATCCCCTTCCCCAAAACTCTCCAGCACTTGGATTCATTTGTTTTCTTGATCCTAGCCAGTCTTATCGTGAGAGATGAATTATCTTAAAGTGGTTTTAATTTGATTTCCTTAATATTTATGTTAACACTTTTTAAGATGTTTCTCAGCCGTCTCTAATTTCTCACTTGTGAAGTCTCTGTTCAGCCTTTGCTCCATCTTTGAGTGGGTCATTTGTTTTCTTTCTTCTTTGTTTTTTGAGTAGTGTTATATATTCTGGAAATCAATGCTTGTAGATTATCTGTGGTGAAGGTTTCCCCACTCTGTGGGTTTTCTCTTCACTTCCTTGATTGTTTCTTTTGATGTATATAAGCTTTTGAGTTTAATGAGGTCCATTTGTAATTTTGATCTTATTTCTGCATAGCTGCTATCTGATTAGGAAGTTTCCTATGCCTATTTTTGTAGGCTGCTGCCAACTTTTTTTTTTCAGAGTTTGGATTTCACATTGAGTCTTTGATCCATCTGGAGTTGACTTTGTACAGAGTGAGAGGTAGGGTTTATTTCTTCTTCTACAAGTGTGTGATCAAGTTTTGCCAAAACAACCACTTGCTGAAATGCTGTCTTTCCTCCATTGTGTCTTCTGGGCCCCTGTCAAATATGAGGTGGCTGAAATGTATGGCTCAAGTTGGATCTTTGGTTTTGTTCCATTGGTCAACAGGTCTGTTTTTGTTGCCAGTACCAAGCTGTTTTTATGACTATAGCCTGTATATAGTTGAAGTCTGGTATAGAGATCCCCCTGTATTGCTCTTTTCCCCCAGAGTTTCTTTGACTATTCAGGTCTTTTGTTTTTCCATATGAAATTAAGGACTTTTTTCCCAAGCCTGTGAAGAAACTCTTGGGGATTTTAATTGGGATTGCATTGAAGTTGTACAATAGTTTGGGTAGAATGGGAATTTTTATATATTAATTTACCCAATTCATGAGCATGGGAGGTCTTTCCATCTTCTGATGTCTTCTTCAATTTCCTTCTTCAAGGGTTTAAATTTTCTTTTAGGGATCTTTGGTGTCTTTGGTTTGTTTGTTCCTAGGTATTTTATTGTTTTTGAGGCTATTGTAGTGGGAAGGTCTCCTTGTATTCCTTTCTTTAGTTGCTTGTTGTTGTGTAAAGAAAGGTCTACTGATTTTCAAGGTTAATTTTGTATCCTGCCACTTTAACCGAAGCTGCTATCGTTTCTAGGAGTTTTCTTGTGGAGTTTTTAGCATCCCTTAAGTAAACACATCCTATCATCAGCCAAAAAGGGATAGCTTGACTTTCTCTTTTCCAATTAGTAGACTCCTTTAATTTCTTTCTTGCCTTATTGCCCTAGCAAGCGTTTTCAAGCCTATATTGAAGAGAGTGGTGACAGGGGACAGTCCTTGCGAGTTTCTACTTTTATTTTTCCATTTAGGATGATGTTGCGTGTGGTTTCTGTATATGCTTTGATTACATTGAGGAATGATCCCTCAGTCCAATTCCTTCTAGACTTTAAGCATGAAGCAATACTGGATTTTGTCAAACTTTTTCTGCTCAACTGAGATGATGGTGTGGTTTTTGTCTTTCAGTCCATTTATGTGTTTTATGATATTTATTGATTTCATATGTTGAACCATCCCTGCCTCTCTGGTATGATTCCAACGCTGGTCATGATGGATGTCTTTCTGATGTGGGTCTGTATGCAGTTTCAAGTATTTGTTGAGAATTTTGCATCTATGTTATATTAAGAGATGGGTCTATAGTTTCTCCTTTTTGGTTGTATCTTTGCCTGGTTTTGGTATAGAGTGATGCTGGCTTCATAGAGACTCTGGGAGAGTTCCTTCGTTTTGTACCTTCTGAACATTTGAGTATAATGGGTTGTAACTTTTTTTGAAATGTTTTATAGAATTTGCTGTGAACTGTATGGGCCAGGGCATTTTTTTAGTTGGGAGGTTTTATACTATTCGATTTCTTTTACTTTGCTGTTTAAGCTGTTGATCTCTTCTGTTTTAAGCTTTTGTGATTACCAGGATTTCAGATATTCATCCATTTTTCCTAGATTTTCAAACTTAGTAGTGTATGGGTTTTTGAAGTATTCCTGTATGACTGACTGGATTTTTTCATTGTGTGTTGTGATATTTCCTCTTTCATCAGATTCTATTGATTTGGAGTTGTTCTTTCTTTCTTTTTGGTTAACTGGACTAGAGGTTGTCCATCTTGTTTATTCTTTAAAAGAACCAACTTTTGGATTCATTGATTTTTTTGTATGTTTTCCTTGTTTTTATTTCATTGATTTCTGCTCTGATTTTTGTTATTTCTTCCTATCTGTTGTGTTTTAGGTGTTATTTGTTGTGTCTCTCAAATGTTTTTAGCGCGTGTTTAGATATTTCACTTGTGCTACTTTCTTTTTTCTAAATGTAAGAGGCACCCAGGGCTATAAAATTTTAATCTCTTCAGGAATGCTTTTAAAGTATCCCTATAGGCTTTGGTTGTGTTGTAGCTACATTGTCATTTCAATTCCAGGAATGCTTTTATTTCTTTCTTATCTCTTCCTTGACCCATCAATTATTCAGGACGTGTGTGGTTTAGTCTATCATGTGTTCTTGTAGATAGTAGGGCTCGCCCTGTTGTATCGATATGAGCTTTATTGCACTTGGTCTGATAGAATGCATTGAATATTCGATTATTTCAATTCTTTTTTGTGTTTGGGAGGTTTCTTCTGTGTCCCGTATGTGGTTGATTTTTGGAGAATGTTCCGTGGGGTGCTGAATAAGAAAGTGTATCTCTGGTATTTTGGGTAGAATATTTGGTAGATTGTACTGTGAGGTCCATTTGCGTGTATCATATCATTCAGTTCTGATGTCTCTCTTTAGTCTTTGTTGTTGACTGTCCAAGGGCTCAGTGGCGTATTGAAGTCTCGCTTACTATTGAGTGTGCTGGGTTAATCTAGTGCCTTGAGGTCCTGGAGAATGTCTTTATAAAGTTTGGTGCACCAGAGTTTGGTGGCACAAAATATTCATATATTGTGAACCGCTTCCTGGTCCTATTGTTTCTTTTGGATAAAGATGTAACATGGCCCTCTTGTTTCGTCTTCTTTGAATTTCTTTACTTTGATCAGATTTACTTGAACTCTATTTGTTGATATAGAAATAGCTATACACCGCTTCTCTTTTGGGTAACCATTTGACTTGGGATATTTTTTCCATGCTCACTCTCACTTTATAGGTGGTGCCTGTCTCTGAAGGTAAATGGGTTCTCTTGTGAACAGCATATAGATGGGGTTCTGTTTCCAATCAATTACCAAATCCTCCAGTCTATGTCTTTGATTGGGGAGTTTAGTCCACTTACACTATTTTAATGTTGTTATATCAACTGCAAATGATAATGTGTGTTAGCTGTCGCTGATCCTTCCCTTATTATGCCATTTGCATTTTTGGTCACATTTCTAACTACTGCAGGTTATGCCTTTTATTAATTCTCATTTTCTAGGTGCACTGGAGAGTAGTTGTCTTTTCTTTCTGTCCTTTGAATTGCTTCAAGCTATTCTCTGAAGGGTGGTTTTCCAGAAATGTATTTCATTCATCTTGTTTATGTCATGGAAGATTTTTTTTTTTCCTCTCTCCTTCACATTAATTAATGATATCTTTTGCTGGTTAGAGTAACCTGGATTGGCCTTCTAAGTTCCTTTAACACTGGGAATGTCTTCTGCTCCATGTACTTCTTGCTTCTTCAGTTTGCACTGAGAAGTCACTTGTAATTCTGATGGGTTTTCCCTATATGTTGTTAACTGTTGTTTGTACTTGTGGCTTCAGAATTTTTCTTTGTTTGGGCATCTAGCGTTTTAAACTATGCTTCATGGCATGGGGCGTTTCTTTCTGATATTGTCTGTTTGGAGTTATTATGTGCTTCTTGTATTTGTATCGTTTGTCTTTTTTTTTTTTAGTTTGGGAAAAATTTTCTTACTATTCTGTTCAACGATCTGATCACCTAACTCATTCTCTTGGGATCTTCTCCTTCCTTTCTCCTTATGGATGCAGTGTTGATCTTTTCATAGTGTCCCACAATTTCCTATTGTTCCACTTGTTGTATTTTTATCATTTTTTTATAATCTTTTTTTTTTTTTTTTTGGTCTTTTCGAGACAGGGTCTGTTTGTAGCCCCAACTGTCCTGGAACTCACTCTGTAGACCAGGCTGGCCTTGAACTCACAAAGATCCGCCTGCCTCTGCCTCCCAAATATTTTATAATCTTTACGTGAGGTTTTTAGTTGTCCTGTGTTATCTTCCAGGTCTGATATTTTTTATTCTGCTTCCTCCTCTACTTCTCAGGCTTTTTCCATTCCTTTCCTCTTGATTGGATGAGTGTTCGATTTCCCTTTTCATTTCATCCTGTGATTTCCTTAGTATTTCCACTTCCTTTTGGAGCTTCTCCATCTCTTCCTGTAGCCTCTGTTCACTCCCCAGTCAAGCTTTTGAACCCAGATATCCTTCTGTACACATTCATCAACTGGAGTCTAGTCACACATCTAGAAATCTTAAGTAAGGTAGATTCTTTGTCATCTAGCAGTAATCAGTCTCCAATGGTTCTCAGTCCAGGGCCAGTCCCCCACCCATTTCTCTTGCTCCACTCAGACCTTGTCTGAGTTGGCGTGGACCCATGGCTGATGCCAACATCACCACAAGTTCACATGTGAAAGCTTCCAGTGGTCTGTGAGCCCCTGCTTCCCTCCATTCATGCACCAGCCCTTGTTATTTCAATCTTTCCACCCCCTCTTTCAAAATGATCCCTAAGCTGTGAGTGGGCGAGTAGTATCGTAGTCCTATCCAGGGATCCACACTGTAGAGGCTGCCATTCTTTGAAACTCGGCCAGTTGCGGCCTTCCGTTTGCATCACACTCTATTGTGTAAGGAGGCTTCCCTGGTGAGAACTGAGGGGCGCACTCGTTTTCTTTCTGGCCCTCATTCTGCTATGTTCCATGAGTCTTAGGTGTAGAGGTCCAACTGTAGATGTATCCCCAGAATTGGGCATCTTTCAGATGTATATTTTCTGTGTCTGACCAGTTGTGGATTCTGCGGTAGCCTCCATCTGTTGAAAAGAGAAGCTTCTCTGATGAGTGGTGTATGATATGCTTGTCTGTAAATATAAGATTCCATCTTTAGCGTATGGTAAGTCATTTCATTTGTCTATTGATATGACACTGATAGGGTTTTCTCTAGAATCTAGAATCTATATCCTCTCCACCCCTGCACATTTGGCTGAGTTTACAGTGGCACCCATGAGTTTACACCTATTGATAGGGTTTTAAGATCAATTAAATAGCTGTTAATTATCCCCCAGATAACAGTGCCTCTACTGCACCAATAGAGGTAGTTTGCTCTGCAGGTCATTACAGTTCTTAGGCTTTAGGGCTGGGTAGTACCATTGATTGATTTTCTCCCTTAGCAGTGTGCATATTATCTAGCATTATGAGTGCTAAATTTCAGGTAGAAGGCTTCCAGGTCAGTTCCTGCTCCCTTACTCTAAGTCCTATTTCTGAAGTATGTCCTGTCTTGAGAAGTAGGGTCTTTTTTTTTCTTTTCTTTTCTATTTTTTGGTAGACAATCAAGATCTTTGGTGATAGCCTCTGTTATTTTGAGGGTTTCTTGGATCATTCTCACCAATCACTCAAAGGGAGGCTTCTGTCTGACACTGTGTTTCTTGCCATATAACCCCCAGGTATACCTGTGCACTAATGTTCTACAGTGTACGTGCGTTTCTCATGGGGTCTCAGATGTGTTACATTACCCTCTGGGTTCCCTAGCCACCCAAGATCTGATCATATCTATTCTTTCTTCTTCCCTTCCCATCTCCCTCCTTCCTCAGCCCCAGTACCCCCATTATCTTCCCTTCCTGCTCCCCCTTTCTGGAGTTCCCATGCCCCCCTGTATAGCCTTCCCTCCTCCCTTCCCAGCCCAACACTCCCCCTCCAGTAACATCTGTTGGTTATTATCCCCCTGTTTCTGGTTCTTTCTTTTCCTTTACCTCCATGTATCCTTTCCATTTTCTTGTCTCTTGGTGTTCCATCAGGACCTGTACTCACATACAGGGGATTGGTGCTACAGTCCATAAATGAGGGAGGACATACAGCACTTGGTTTTCTGCCTTTGTGTACTTCACTTAGTATAGTACTCTGTAGTTCCATCAATTTACCTGTGAATTCATAATTTCAGCTTTTTTTTTTACTGCTCAGGAGTACTCCATTGTGTAGGTGTATCACATTTTCATTATCCATTCATCAGTTTGGGACATGTAGGTTGTTCCCATTTCTTAGCTATTGTGAAGAGAGCAGCAACAAACATGGATGTACAGGTGCCTTTATGGTATGATGAGCCCTTTGGGTATATGCCAAGGAGTGGTACCACTGGGTAGGTTCATTTTGAGTTTTTTGAGAGTTCCCTACACTGCCTTCCATAGTGGCTGCTTTAGTTTTCATTCCCACCAGCACATCCTTGCTAGCATTTGGTGTCCTTTGTTCTCTTGATCTTAGCCAGTCTTATTGGGGTAAGATGGAATCTTAAAGTGGTTTTTATCTGCATTCCTCTAAGAATGTTGAGCAATTTTTAAGGCATTTCTTAGCCATTCTTATTTCTTCATTTGAGAACCCTCCGTTCATATCTATAGCCCATCTTTTTATTGGGCGATTTGTTTTATTGCTACTTTGTTTTCTGAATTCTTTGTGTATTCTGGATACTAATTATCTGTTGGATGTATAACTGGCAAATATTTTCTCCCACTCAGTGGGTTTCCTCTTCGCTTTCTTGGTTGTTTCTTTTGCTGTACAGAAGCTTTGTAGCTTAATGAGGTCCTACTTACTGATTGCTGACCTTAATGCCTGAGCGGCTGAGGTCTGATTTACAAAGTCATTTCCTATGCCTATATTTTGGAGCTACTGCCTATGTTTCTTTCTAGGACTTTCAAAGTTTCAGCTTTTATTTTGAGGTCTTTGATCTCTTTGGAGTTGGCTTTGGTGCAGGGAGAAGGAGAAGGATCCAATTTTATTCTTCCACAGGTGGAGATCCAGTTCTGCCAGCACCATTTGCTGAAGATACTACCATTGTGTGTTCTTGGCACCTTTGTCAATCAAATATCAGGTGGCTGAAATTGTATGTGCTCATGTTTGAGTCTTCTCTTGTGTTCCATTGATCTATGTGTCTATTTTTGTGCCAGTACCATGCTGTTTTTATAACTACAACTCTGTACTAAAACTTGACATCTGGTACGGTGGTGCCCTCTGCATTGTTGGCATCTGGTACGGTGGTGCCCTCTGCATTGTTGGCATCTGGTACGGTGGTTCCCTCTGCATTGTTGGCATCTGGTACGGTGGTGCCCTCTGCATTGTTGGCATCTGGTATGGTGGTGCCCTCTGCATTGTTGGCATCTGGTATGGTGGTGCCCTCTGCATTGTTGGCATCTGGTATGGTGTTGCCCTCTGCATTGTTGGCATCTGGTACGGTGGTGCCCTCTGCATTGTTGGCCTCTGGTACGGTGGTGCCCTCTGCATTTTTGACATCTGGTACAGTGGTGCCCTCTGCATTGTTGGCATCTGGTACGGTGGTGCCCTCTGAATTTTTGACATCTGGTATGGTGGTGCTCTCTGCATTGTTGACATCTGGTATGGTTGTGCCCTCTGCATTGTTGGCATCTGGTACGGTGGTGCCCTCTGCATTGTTGACATCTGGTATGGTGGTGCCCTCTGCATTGTTGGCATCTGGTATGGTTGTGCCCTCTGCATTGTTCTTTTTGCTGAGGGTTTTTCTGACTATCTGGTGGTTCCATATGAATTTCTGGTTGATTTTTTTCTAGCTCTGTGGAGAATGCTGTGGATATTTGGATTGGCATTGCATTGAATCTATAGATCGTTTTTGTTAAGATGGTCATTTTCAAAATATTGATTCTACTGATCCACAAGCAGGGTAGATTTTTCCATCTCCTAGTGTCTTCCTCTATCCTCCCCCCCTTTTTAAAAAAAGATTTGAAATTTTCATTGTAAAGATGTTAATGTTGTTGGTTAGGTTTATTCCTAGATATTCTATTTGGGGGAGGGTATTGTGAATGGGAGGGTTTCCTTGTATGCCTTTTCTGATTGCTTGTTGGTATATAGAAAGGCTACTGATTTTTGTATGTTGGGTTTGTAACCTGCTACTTTACTTAAAGTATTAATCATTTCTAGCAGTTTTCTGGTGGAATTTTTAAATCTCATATATATAAAATATCATATATAATATCATATCATCTGCAAATAGAGATAATTTGACCTCTTCTTTTTTTTTGAGGCAGGATCTCCCTATAAACCCAGCTGGCCTGGAATTTGCTCTGTAGACTAGGCTGGCCTTGAACTCACAGAGATCTGCCTGCTTCTGTCTCCCGAGTGCTAGGATTAAAGGCATGCGCCAGCCAGGCATGGTGGCTCATGCCTTTAATCCTAGCACTCGGGAGGCAGAGGCAGGCAGATCTCTGTGAGTTCAAGGCCATGGTCTAAGAGCAAGTCCAGTACCAGCTGGGTCTACAGGCGGCCCCTCTGTCTTAAACAAGACAAAAAAAAAAAAAAAAAAAAAAAATAAATAAATAAATAAATAAATAAAGGCATGCACCACTACACCTGGCTTAAAGATGGTTCTTAGTCACCACGTGGGTGCTGGGAATTGAAACCAGGTCCTCTGCAAGAGCAGTGGGTGCTCTTAACCACTGAGCCATCTCTCCAGCCCTGACCTTTTCTAATTAGTACTCCATTAATGTCCTTCTCTTGTCTTATTGCTCTTGCAAAGTTTTCAAGCACTAGATTGACAAGGAGTGGAGATTGAGGGCAACCCTGTCTGGTTCCTCAATTTAATGGGAGTGCTTCCAGTTTTTCTCCATTTAGAATGATGTTGGCTGTGGGTTTGTTGTAAATAGCTTTAATGATTGAGGTATGTTCCCTCTAGACAAATTCCTTCCTGGACTTTTAGCATGAATGCATGTTGGATTCGTGTCAAAGGCCTTTTCTGCATCTATTGATATGACCATGTGATTTTTGTATTTTAAATCCAAATATTTTATGACATTTATTGACTTATGTATATTGAACCATCCCTTCATCTCTGGAATAAACTCTACCTGATCCTGGCAGATGATCTTTTTGACGTGCATCTGTATGAGGTTTGTGAGTATTTTGTTGAGTGTTTTTACTCCTATGTTCATTAAGGACATGGGCCTATAGTTTTCTTTTTTTGTATTTTTACCTAGTTTTGGTATTAGAGTGATGCTGGCTTCATAAAAGGAGTTTGGAAGTTCTCCCTCTGTTTCTATCTTTTTTAATAGTTTGAGCAGTATCAATTGTAGATCTCCTTTGAATATCAGGTAGAATTCTGCTGTGAAGCCAACTGGACCTGGGCTTTTTTTCAATCAGGAGGTTTTGTATTTCTATTTCTATTTCCTCATTTTTTATGGGTCTGTTTAAGCTGTTGGCCTCTTCTTGGTTGAACTTTGGTGGTGTCCATGACTCTAAAAATTCATCCATTTCTTTTAGGTTTTCAAATTTAATGGAGTATAGATTTTAAAGTATTTCGTTATAATTTTTCTGGATTTATCCATACATGTATATAATGAATTATCATCAGACCCATCCCCCGACCCAGACCTCCACAATTAATTCCTCTCCCAACTTCATCATCTCCTCTTCTGCTTCTTTTAAAATATAGATCCCAATGCATCCAGTTATTCAGCATCCACAGCCATGGGAGGCCATCCACTAGAGCATAGGCAACTTACCAGTGAGCAGCAGTGAAAAAAAATGCCTCTTCCCACCAGCCACCATAACTTGCCTAGCTTCTCAGCTATGCACGGGGCCTTGTGAGCCTCTCCCCCATCCATGCTGGAATTTAGACTGGCTTGATCCTGTGCTGGTGGCCACAGCTGCTGCAAATTCATGAGTGCATCAGCCATGTCCTGTCCAGAAGACAGTATTTCACATCTCTCCTCCCTATTTTCCAATCTTACAATCCATGATATTACCTGAGTCCTTTGTGAAGGAGTTGGTATAGATGGCCTGTTAAGGACAGAACACTCAGTCATCTTTTCTCAAGATTGACTAATCAGGAGTCTCTGCATTAATCGCTGTCCAGCGCAAAAAGCAGCTTCTCTGGCCGAGGCTGAGGGTAGCACAGATCTATGGGGAGAAACAAATATTTAAAAGGCAGCTTCGCCTGATCCAAGACCGGTTTCTGAGGTGGTGCTTGGGCTCAACCGGAAGTCTTGGTGTGGTCCAGAAGGTGGCGTGGCGCTGCTGTGCGGCGTTAAAGAGTCAGTTTGTGGCTGGAGTCGGCAGGGTTCCTTAGTCGTAGGCCCAGGCCCTCCAGGACAGACCTAAGATGCTGTCGCTTGGTCTGGGAGACCCCGGAAGACAAGCACATTTCCGTAACAGAGGGGGACCTGAGAATGATTCAGACCCAGGACCTTGTTCACACCTGGCAAGCTTTCTACTGCTGAGTTACATGCCCAGACTATGAAGTTGCTACCTTTTTTAAAAAAGTAGGTTGAGGCTACCTTTCCAGAATAGCCCAATTACTGAGTCAGCAGTTTCCAACAGTACTCTATCACCTGTGGAAAACAGGATCTTTTGATGCCCAAGATCATTGACAACTACTGGATCATAACCACTGCAGAAAAGTAGCTCCACTGGTAGACAAGGCAACTACTGAGGTTCTTTGTACTGCTGAGTAAATACACTATCAACTGCCAGCCAAACCAATTGCACAAAGTATTTCTTCATAGTATCATTACCAGTGAAGACTGCACTAAGAGAATCAGCTTGCCTAGATGAGGACTCTCCTCTTTAAGTAGCCAGGTTTGAAGAATTCTCTGCTCTGTGCCACTGGCTGAAAGATGTCATGTTTTCCTTAAGGAAGTGTTTGAAGCCTCCTCCTTGGCAAGCCCAGACAGCCATCAGTCCTGCCCTTGTGCTCCACACTGGGGTCTTTCCTTCCCATGGTCACCAAATGAGCTCCTGTGGGCACCACTTCCTATCTTGATCTTCCTGCACTGGCCTCCATGATGCTGCCTGGGTAACCCAACAATGGCAGCCTATACACTGAAGAGGCTGAAATCCCAGTAGCTGCTCAGTCCACAAGCTGGATGTCTCAGCAGTCCCCATCTGGCACTGGAGATTTGGAGGATTCTTGGAGAGACATGAGTCTTCAGTCCATGTTGGAAGGTTGAAAAGCTGCATCTCATGTCTTTGAAGGATGGTGGAAGCAGTGGCAGCCACAGGGTAGCTGCACTTGCCAGTAAGAATTGAAGACAGGCAAAACAACAGTGTTTTTGTTTTTTTTTTTCTTTTTGTCTGTTTTGCTAAGATCTCAAGTTTTGTACCTGAAGTACAATTTCTCAGGCCTTACTGATTATTTCTTATTTATTTCTGGTTATATTTCCTGTTTGGATGTTTAAGACCACACAGTTAGCCCAGATTAACCACGGTTTTTGTTTTCTCAAGGTCAGTTATGGATCTGGTCCTTAGGAGTCACTCAGGCTTTTTTTTCAGGGGGGCAGGGAACCCTGGCTCCTTTTGGCTTTTCATTTACCAGTTTCATCCACTCAAGGACAAGGCCAGGTCTTGCCCTGATCAGGCTTCCCTTTTTGAAGCAAGAGCAGACTTTCTTCTTTATAGACTCTGGAGGAGATATTTTTGCACTTCCCACATCTATTAAAATCATTTCAGGAACTCTATAATCTTAAAGACACTTTACAGGAAATCATATCACTGTTTGAAATTGAGTTTTATTAACAGTGTTGTTTTCTAAGTAGGTAAGTTTTAGATTTTCTGAGTGAATAAGGAATATGGGACGGCAGTCCTGGGTTCAGACTGCATTGCGCATAAGCTGACCTGCATGTCCCTTCCTGAGCCCACCTCATCATATAAAGGGTCTGGGATTGGCCACTAGGAGGTGATGTCACACTGCGTATGTAAATGAAATGTTACATTGAACAACTCAGAATTGCACTCTCTGCTGTGTATCCCTAAGACACTGGAGTGGTTTTGTGAAAGTACTCTCATTGAGGCCTGTTCTACCGTGGAACTGACACCATCTCATCTAATCTCCTTCATGAGGCATATGTAACTGGTTGTTTGGCTATGAAGCCACCAGTTTCATAGCTGCATATTGGTTGTGGAACCACCAGTCCCAGGAGGAGTCACAGGCCAGCAGCCTTCCTCAACAGCTGATCCCACAAAGGAGGGAGACCTGCTGTGAGATGCCACTGTGAACCTATCAGCTCACCCCCCTTTCCTGGGGACCCCTGCCTGCAGCTAAGAACACTTGAACTTGCTGCCCCCATGACACCAGTTTGCCCTAAGTACACACTGCCCCTGCTGGCCACTGACACCACCTGGACCAGCTTGCCTGAAAGCTGCCCCAGCACCCAGATTGAGAGATCTGCTCGAGCCAAGTCAATGACTTCTTGGAGCTCCCTATTGAGGACAACAGCTGCTGCTTCCAAGAGGCTAAGAGAATGCTGCGTGTAGGTGAGCAGCCTTGGGGAGATAGGCTAGGACAAATCAGGATTACTAGAATTACAGAATAAACCTGTCTGGGAATTAATAAAATTAGATTGCATTATAAAAAAGGCAGCTAGACAACATGACCATTTAGCAAAATAACAACAGTAGGCTCCCTTTTAGGGCCCGTGAGCTCCCCCAGCCATGGGCTTTTGACCAAGTTTACAATGCCAGGAATAAATTCCCTCCTGTGGGGTAGGCCTCACATCCAACCAGAAAGCATTTGATTACACCTTAATATGGTACTGTTGCACAGGTGGGCGGGCACATCTTGCCTGAAAAGCATTGTAGAATATTCTTTCCTACTTTGTTATTAGGATTCTATTGATTGAAGCCAGGGTTCTATGCATGGGTACTTTACCTCTAAGCCGCACCATTAATCCTCTGGATTTCCCTTTGCATATCTGATTGGGCAGTGCCAGACGGCCCCAAGAGTGGTAGCAACTTCTAAGGGCTGCTAGACAGAAAGCCAAGTGTTTTCCAGCTTGCCATCTAGCTAGCTCACAGCTCCTATGAACATTAAGGATTTTTGCCCCTCACCATAGGGCAGAGTACTCTCAAAACTCAGAAAGGTGGTTTGTGTAGGAACCCTGATTATTCATAAGGGCCTTTTTTAGGATGGTGCTGAAGCTAAGTTACATAAGGAAAATCAGGAGCACTTTGAGGTTTTATAGTGATACCCAAAAAGTAGTACACCACAGACTCCCCACTCCAATTTCAATGAAGGTGCTCCCAGATTCTCCCACAGACATGGTCCTACTAAGGACACTAAGTTTCCAATGAGGTTTCTAAGGCACCAACAATAGCATGCTGTTTAGCTAGGCAGTCCTGAGAAGAGTTGGGCTTTGTCCCAGAACAGCAAGGGATAGGCTAGCCATCCTTAAAACCAAAGTACTTGTCCCAGTCCAATCCTCAAATATCCCTTCCCATACCTCAGTAGAGACCTCTTGTGCATTCAGTGTTATTTATTGGACACAAGAAGTTGGTTGTAGAGCAGCATCATACTGGTCTGTTTCTGCAGTAAACAAGACAAGGCTTGGTCAGGTGCTAAAATGGCCTCTGAATTAGTAAGCTAAATCCCAAAGGAGAACTGAAATTTCCAAGCAGGTAAGATAAAAATGCCTTGTAGCAAAGTTATGATTAGAAAAATACAAAATTTAACTCATAGGTATAAATAAAAATACAATCCCAAGAGCAGCTCTGAAACGCCAGCCTTGAAACTTAACTAATCCTACAAACAGACAAACTCTGGGGAGGCCAGTACTCCTGGGGGAGTAGGGAAAGTGGAGCTTGCCTGCTTCCATCCCAACAGCCTTCATGGTGTCAATGGCAGCATGAGGGCCAAGCTAATGGATGGGCTTAACTGCAGGGGAAGCACAGATATGGTCACCAGGGAAGTGACACGGGGCACGACCAAGCTGCAGCCAGGGCACATGAGGGAAAGAGCCCCACTTAGGACGTGCTACCTTTAGCAGTCCGTGGATGTTCCCTGCTTTCCTGGACTTTGCTGTGGCCAGGCAGCTGGTCTGAGGACTGAGCCTGTGTGGTCACTGCAGATGGACCACCACTCAACTCCAGGCAGCTGGTCTGAGGACTGAGCCTGTGTGGTCACTGCAGATGGCCCGCCACTCAACTCCAGGCAGCTGGTCTGAGGACTGAGCCTGTGTGGTCACTGCAGATGGACCACCACTCAACTCCAGGCAGCTGGTCTGAGGACTGAGCCTGTGTGGTCACTGCAGATGGACCACCACTCAACTCCAGGCAGCTGGTCTGAGGACTGAGCCTGTGTGGTCACTGCAGATGGACCACCACTCAACTCCAGGCAGCTGGTCTGAGGACTGAGCCTGTGTGGTCACTGAAACTGGTCCACCATTCAACTCTAGGCCCTTGTTTCCCATCCGTGGTGCCTGCAGTGGTTTGAATAAGAAATGCTCCCATAGGCTCCAAACAATTGAACATTTTGTCCCCAGATGATGGCACTGTCGTGGGAGGTCATGGAATCTTTTGGTGTGGCCTTGCTGGAGAGAACGCAAGTCACTAGGGACTTTGAGGGTTTGTTAGGCTTATGGTTCCAGAGGGATAAGAGTCCACCATGGAGGTGGGGATGGCAGGAGGCGGCTGAGCAGGCTGGGAGAAGAGTGAGACACTGAAAGCACAAGTCTATGCATTCTCAGAGCCTGCCCCTAGTGGCAGGAATTCTGGTTTTGTCATCTGTACTAGTGGCTTCAGTTGAGGCTTTCCAGGGTTAGCTAAGGTGCTTTTGGGCAACCAGATTCATAATCTATGTTCCCCTGGCTCTACACATAGATTAGTCAGGGAACTGGGGAACTCTCCCCTGAGGAGATAATAGTGATGTTTCATCTGGTCCCCAGCACCTAGAGAGTAGAGCTAGACACAGGAGAGTTACAGTTTCTGTGGGATAAGAAGTGATTACTGTTATTCCTAGGTACCAGGCTCTGTTCTGAAGGCCAAGGGTAGATCATGGTCACTCTGACCCTAGGGATTCCTCAACACAGTGGATTCCACATAAGGAAACATCATCCATAGACTAGGGTCAATGGAGAAGAGCTCAGGGTTTCGGTAATGTGAGCTCCCTCCCTCACTTCAGTGACTTTAGAAGGGAGAGACAGGGGTCATGGTGCAGGAATATCTCTGCTTCGGTGGTCTAATCCATGGCTGGATCCTTGAAATCCAGGATCCTTCAAGAAAATTTGGAAAACAGCAGCTTAGTGAAAGGATGGCACCTTCCCATTCAAGTGAGAGCCACATTGACCTTGTTTTATTACTGGACTTAGGGTCATGGCCTGTTCCCCAAGTAGCCAGGTTTGGCTACCTGTCCTTGCTTGATAAGGTAAATCAAAGAACCAAATTAATAGTGAAAAACAGCAAAAGATTTCTTCAATGTGACCACATTGGAAAGAGCCAAGTGATCGGCCCCTACCTCCCAAGTCCATCTTCAAGGTCCTGACATGAGGTTCAGGTTTAAGAGGAGGGTCAGAGATATGCACATCTAAACAGACACCTTCAAGTCACGGTCCTGCTCGTCACTGATTCATCATTGTTTTACCTCCACTCTCCTGCAAAATGGTCTGACAAACTACAAATCTTTTTCCAGCAGAAATGTTTCCCTTCTGATTGGCCTGGGATTTAGCTGCCCTTTCTCCCAGCATGAGATTCCTGGGGTCATTCCAATTTCTTGGGGTGCATTTCTCAATACTCTGATTGCCAAAAGTAGGCATACAAGTGTCTCTTAGAATATCTTCATCCATACCTGGTCAGTTACAATCTTCAACTTCCATTTTAAAGTGGATAAGAAATTGCCTAAGAAGAGATGGTGCCCACGTCAACAGGAGCTGAGCAGAATGGGTATATCTGGGGGACACAGTCTAGGGGACAGGTGGAGAGAACCGGGCATGGGGAAAATTAGAAGAGGATGGTTCAAAAGAGAAAATGTCAGTGAAACAGAGAACCTTGCCCATCCCCATTTTACAGCCAACACAGTAGAAGCCCATGCAGGTTAAGATCTGAGTGTAAGGGGGAAGGAGGAGTAAGGCCTTGATCTCGGGGCCATCCCACGTGCTAGGGCTGTGCCCTTTCCTGCTGCACATCTTAGCTTGCTGATCTGGGAAACTGGACATTTAGGAGCACTGTCCTTGCACTAGGCTGCCTCCAGGAAGGGCTGGGTGCCCTCTCACAGTGGAGCCGTGACAGAGCTGTGGTTGCAGGAATACTCCATGGAGTGCTCTTGGGAACGTCAGAGCCTGGATGGTCTCCTCTACAGAGTAGCTCAGTGGGGCTCGGGGACACTCATTAACCTCCATTCGCAGCCCCATACCTGCTCCCTCTCAGCTTCCAGCCCTTCTCTGAGGCACCCAGATGACCTGAGGTTCTGCCAGAGATCTGCTTTGGGAAGCAAGTGAAGGCCAGCACCCGTGAGAAAACTGTTTTGCCAACCACATGGTGGACAGAAAGCTGGCTCGGGGCCTCGTGAGCCTTGCCAGTTGGCACTGCAGCTGCCTAGGGCCTGGGGTTGGCTTGGGTTGTCGTTCCTTCACACCTGCAACCTGTTGAAATCTATTTGTCCCACTTTCCCGTTCCCTGCGCCCTTGCCCTTGTCAGCTTGCACCACCTCTCTCTAATACCCTGCATAGTTCTCTAGTCAGCCCCAGCACTTCCCACAGTCCCTCCAGCTTTAATCCTGTATTAGTTCCTTGTCTTCACATGCATCAGTCATATGTTAGCGTGCTCGTTCAGATTCACTTTCATGTGACTAAAATGTACTGGATACTCATCCACTGCAATAGTTTGGATTTCAAATATCCCCCCAAAGGCCCCCAAAGGCTCGGTGCTGAGTCCTTGGTCTGTTAGTAAGTGTTGACATCTTTAGAAGGAAGTGAGGTCATTGGGGATGTGCCAGTAAAGGGACTACTGGGACTGGCCTCTTCTTGTTTCTTTTTTTGTTTCATGTTTTCATGAGGTAAACAACCCTCCTCTGCCACGTGGGCTTGCCGTGATGTACTGGACCACCATGGGCCTGCCATGATGTATCGGACCACCATGGGCCCACTGTGATGTACTGGACCACTATGGGCCCAAAGCAACAGGGCCAAGTGACTGTGGATAGAAACTTCTGAGTCAGATCTTCCTGATTATTGAATAACTTTAAGGAGCTCTCTGACTGAAGAAGATTCAGCCTGGTGAACCAAGGAGATTATTGGTTTTATATCAGGAGGCTGGGTGACTCACAGGCAACTACACCTTAGTCATTTATTTATCTCTTTTACAGTGGTAATTAGAATCTCAGGAAGAGGAGGGGCCCTTCTCTCCACTTGGGATTGTTAATGGGCTGGATCTTAAAAGGATCTCATATAGGTAATCATAGCTGCTCTGCTTCAAGATGGCAATGGTCAGGTCCAACCCAGAGAAAACAGCTATGCTATAAGTATAGGTTGTTTGTCTTGGGGATTTTGTCATGTGATGGCAAACCGACTGACACTGATTAGCACAGCAGTGAATAAAGCATCTGGCTTCCTGGTGGTGGTGATGGTGGTGGTGGTAGTGAGGCTGTGAGACCTATAGGATACATCTGTCTCAAAAAGACCAAAAAAAAAAAAAATAGAAGAGATGGAGAATTGGGACTGAGGTGATGTCTCAGATGTTCATGTAGGCATGGTAATTCTAGCACTCCAAAGGTGGAGATGACAGATCCTTGGAGCAAGAAGGCTAGGTAAACTAGCTACATCTTGAGCTCCAGTTCAACCCTGAGGCCCTTGTCTCAATGAAAAACGGTAAGAGTAATAAAGGAAGTCTCCAGACTTCAGCCATAGGTATCCACACATTTGGCATTACAGCCATATGCAAACATACAGCATATGTGCCTAAACACATGTTAACAAGCACACCTGCACCTACACAAGCAACATACATATGTGAGAAAAAAGAAAAGGGATGGAGATTTGGGGTAAAATTATCAGGACTGCAGATTTGGTGATATATGAAAATAGGAAGAGAAAAATAGCAGAATCCACCGTGGTTCCAACTTGGATGCCCAGTCCAAAGGGGAAGCCCCAGAGACATGGTTTTGAAAGGAAAGATAATGAGCTCCATTTGTCACATACTGATTCAAATGGGTTGTAAAATGTGCAGGTAATTCACTTAACATGATGTCTTCTAGCTCCATCCATTTACCTGCAAAGTTCATGATGCTTTCTTTACTGCTGTATAGAATTCCATTGTGTACATGTACCACATTTTCTCTATCCACTCATCAGTTGAGGGGTATTTGGGTAGGATCGAAGGTTATGCCTGACAAGCTGTCAGCCCATGAAAGAAAACAGTCAGAATTGACTAGAGACCAAGACAACAGCTCCAGAGAAAGTAGACTGTTTTGCTTCTCATCCACCTGTGCCCCTTTTCTAAGCCTAGGGAACAATCTGTGGAGAGGGGGTGCGGTAGAATGTAAGGGCTGCGATTGGGGTGAATGGTGAAACCACAACAATATAGACTGGACACTTATTTGGTCAACTTGATTGAACATTCAAGCCCCCCCTGATGGACGGTGGGACCCATGAGCTGTGTGGGTTTGGGCACAACTGCTTGCAAATTGGTTTTACATGAAGGATGCTTGTACTCACAAATTATCACCTANTAAATTTGTATTTTTTATTTTATGTGTATAAGTGTTTTGCTTGTATGTATATGTTCACCATGTGTGTGCAATGCTTTTGGAAGCCAGAAGAGGGCGTTGGATCCCTTGGAACTGGAATTATAAATCTTTTTTTTAATTTTATTTATTTTTGTATGTGTATGAGTGTACTGTCTGCATGTAGGTCTGTGCACCCGTGTCGTGCAATGCCGCGGAGGTCAGAAGAGGGTCTCTGATTCCCCTGGAACTGGAGTTCTGGAATTGGAGCTATAGACGGTTCTTAGCCGCCATGTGGGTGCTGGGGATCGAACCTGGGTCTTCTGCAAGAGCAGTCGGTGCTCTTAACCCCTAGGTTATCTCTCCAGCCCCTGGAACTGGAATTATAAATGTGGGTGCTGGGAACTGAACTCAGTTCCTCTGCAAGAGCAGCCTGTGCTCTTAACCCCTGAGTCATCTTTCCAGTTTTTAGTTCTGGGTTCCTTTTTTTTGCAGGGGTAGGGGTCTTTTTGAGGCAGGGTTTCCCTCTGGGCCCAGCTGGCCTAGAACTTGCTATGTAGACTAGGCTGGCATCGAATTCATAGAAATCTGCCTGCCTCTGTCTCCTGAGTGATTAAAGGGCACCATGCCTGGCTGGTTCTGAGTCCTTTAAGAGGTCAGAGCTGCTTATACAAAGACCCGGTGATCTAATGCATAGGGTATGAATGATTCAAAATTTCTCCTCTATAGGACCATAGAATAAGAATAGAAATAATGCTAGATGCACTGGAGAGATGGCTCAGTAGGTAAGGGCACTTGCCACCAAGCCTGAGGGCCTGAGTTCGATTCCTGAGACCTACATGGTGGAAAGAGAGAACTGACTCCTGCAAGTAGTTCTCTGATCTCACATGTGTTGTGGTTTTCATTTCCCTACATACATACACATGGATTTTATATAAATAGAATGTAAGCCAGATGTGTGGCTCATACTTGTAATCCCAGCACTTGGGAGGCAGAAGCAGAAGCAGGCAGATCTCTGAGTTCAAGGCCATCTCCCTGGCCCCAAACTCTGTTGACTTGCGCTGAACCACACCTTCCCTTCACCTTTCTTCTCTAGAGGTCCAGAGGCCAGTCCTGACCATGGCAGCCTGCAGGCCCCTTGCCTGACCAGAGCATGCTGTCACAAAGGTGGCTGGGTTCCTCTCATCTCCATGCCTGCCACCCTCTGCTAGGCCCACTCCGGATTCCTATGAGCACAAGCCAGCTTTCATCTGTGTTTCCATAATGAATGTGGGCTCTCTGGCTCAGGTAGGAGCTCCAGGATTGGCTTTTGGTCTCCAGCACCTGGCCACTGGCAGGCCTCTCCACACTTGCACGGGCACCACGAGTCACTGGGCTCTTCCAAGCTGCCGTGGGAAGGACCCAGGCCATCAGCACTGTAGGACCCACCCACCACAGCCCCTTGTTATCTGTGTCCTCTTCTCTTGATTCTGTCCCTCCCATGGTAGCTGTGCTCTGACCCTCTAAACTCAAGTCTACCTTCATGCACACACCCTCCAATGGGACAGGACAGGGACCCTGGGGCAGGTGTGCCCATGATCAAGGAAGCTATGTGAGGGAGTTTCCAGATTATTCTTTAAGAACTTCCCGGGCTGGAGAGATGGCCTAGCAGTTAAGAGCTCTGACCCCTCTTACAGAGGACCCGGGTTTGATCCCCAGCACTGTCTGAAACTCCAATTCCAGGAGAACTCCAGTTCCAGGGGGAATCTGACACCCTCTTCTGACCTCCGCGGCATTGCACGACACGGGTGCACAAACATGCATGCAGATAGTACATTCATACACATACAGAAATAAATAAAATTAAAAAAAAAAAAAAAAAAAAAAAACTTCCTTAGCCTGGCAAGTCCTTAAGGGTTAGAAATTCCTGCCCGGGAATTTTTCCAACAGTCTGTCAGCTGTTTCTTCCCTTTCTGTGGCTTTATTATTTTTTTGTTCTGTTCCAAATCCTCCTTTCATTTTCAGTTATGGCAACTGGGGCTGGCTTGAAGGGTGGAGACCTGGCATGTGCTGTGTCAGGAGTGGCCGCTACCGTCATTTGTGCCCATGACCAGCTGTGCCAAGAGAGGGGATGCAGTGGGGAAATGAGGACAGAATGGAGCGGTGAGACTCGGTGGGCAGCTCTCTGTGTCCCTCAGTGGTGGGCCTGGAGTCTCCTGTGTTAAAAGTGCACACTGGGGGCCAGCAAGACAGCTCAGTAGGTGAAGGTGCTCGAGGTCAGGCTTGATAATCTGAGTTCCGTCCTTGGGACCCACGTGGTGGAAGGAGAGAACTGACTCCTGCGTTGTCTGCCACTCTGCTCCGGTGCCGTGTGCCACACACATATCCACCCACACGACACAAAATAAATAAAACTTTTAAAGAACTGCTTGGTAGGGTGACATGTTAACCCGGTTGCACTGACTGACATGTTTGACCTGGTGGCTGTTGCCTTGCAGAGCAAAGGGCCCAGGGAACAGATGTTTAAAATGCACTGTGGGAAGGTCTGGGGTTGTATCACACAGGTGTGGGGGGGTGCACGTTGGGCAACAGGGGTGTGACAGACACTTGGGGAGAAGGACAGCTCTACCTAGGAAGATGTTTCTCACTGTTTGAAGAAGGTAAGGAGGTGAGGGGCTGGGGAGGTGGACTAGAGGGGAAGGGGGAGAGAGGTGGGGAGGAAGGAAGATGAGGACTTCATGAGGGTGAGGTGGGCCCCGTGGAGGGTCTATTTCCCTGGTCTGTGGTTGACACCATAGTACCTGTGCTGGATAGTTTCACTGTCAACTAGACACACCTGGATTGAGGGAGCCTCAGTTCGGGAATTTTTTCCATTGGGCTGGTCTGTGGCCATGTCTGTGGGTATTTTCTTGATTGTTCAGTGATATGGGAAGGCCCAGCCCACTGTGGGCAATGCCACCCCTGGGCAGGTTGTTCTCCAACAAACAGGCTGAGCGTGGGCCAGGGGAGCAAGCCAGCAAAGCAGTGTTCTTCCACGTTCCAGTGTTCTTCCATGTTCCAGTGTTCTTCCATGTTCCAGGGTTCTTCCATGTTCCAGTGTTCTTCCATGTTCCAGGGTTCTTCCATGTTCCAGTGTTCTTCCATGTTCCAGTGTTCTTCCATGTTCCAGGGTTCTTCCATGTTCCAGTGTTCTTCCATGTTCCAGGGTTCTTCCATGTTCCAGTGTTCTTCCATGTTCCNCAGGCCCAAGTTCAACCACCACAACCCATATACAGTAGGAGAGGAGGCTGGAGAGCTGGCTCGGCAGTCCTCTTGCAGAGGACCTGGGTTTGGTTCCCAATACCCACGTGGCAGCTAACAACTGTCTATAACTCCAGTCCCAGGGGATCTGACACCCTCTTCTGACATTGCACACACATGCTACATTTACATACATGCAGGTAAAACATTCATACCCATAAAGTAAAAATAATTTTTATTATGCATACCCATACATAATACATACAATAATAATAATAAAGAGCTAGAGAGATGACTCAGTGGCTAAAAGCAATAGGACCTGAGTTTGATTCCCAACACCCACATGGCAGCTAATAACTGCCTGTAACTCCAGCTCCATGTGCACAGACACATATAATTTAAAATAAATCCTTTTTAAATATTTTATTTTAATTATTTTTTTTCTTGTTGTTTTTGAGACAGGGTCTCCCTGTAGCCCCAGCTGTCCTGGAACTCACTCTGTAGACCAGGCTGGCCTTGAACTCACAAAGATCCGCCTGCCTCTGCCTCCCAAGTGCTAGGATTAAAGATGTGGGCCACCACGCCCAGCTAATTATTATTTTTATTTTATGTATATGAGTGATTACCTAAATGTATGTAAGTGTACCTGTGTTGTGCATTGCCCACGGAGGACAGAAGAGGGCTTCAGATGCCCTGAAACTGGAGTTATAGATGGCTGTTAGTGGCCATGTGGATGCTGGGATTCAAACCCAGGTCTTCTGCAAGAACAGCCAGTTCTCTCAAGAGCCATCTCTCCAGACCCTCCAAAGATTTATTTCAGGTCTGGAGAGATTGCTTAGCAGTTAAGAGCACTGACTGCTCTTGCAGAGGATCCAGGTTCAATCTTGGAACCCACCAGGTGGCTAACAGCCATCTGTAACTCCAGGTCTGGGGGATCCAACCTCTTATGACTTCCACGGGTACTGCATGACATGGTTGCACTTAACACACATGCAGGCATAACACTCGTACACACATATAAATGGATGGATGGATGGATGGATGGATGATTGATAGGTAGAAGATAGATAGATAGATAGATAGATAGATAGATAGATAGATAGATAGATAGATAGATAGAAAGATAGAAAGAAAGAAAGAAAGATAGGCAGGCAAGCAGGCTGGCTGGCTGGAGAGGGGGCTCAGCAGTCAAGACTGCTAGCGGCTCTTGCAGAGGACCCGGGTTCAGTTCCCAGCACCCACATGGCAGCTAACAACCATCTGTGACTCCAGTTCCAGGGGATCCAATATCCTTTTCTGGCCTCTACAGGCATCACACAGCATGGGTGAGGCAGGCAAAATGCTCATACACGTAAAATAAAGATAAAAGGAATCTTTTTTTAGTGTGTGAGTATATTGCCTGCATTTATGTAAGTGCACCCGTGTCATGCAATGCCTGTGGAAGTCAGAAGAGGGTGTAGAATTCCTCTGGAACTGGAGTTACTGTTGGTTATTAGCTGCCATGTGCGTGCTGGGAATTGAAACCCTCTGCAAGAGCACCCAGTGCTCTTAACCTCTGACCCATCTCTCCAGCCCTAAATAATTATCCTTTTTAAAAACCCATACATGCCGGGTGTGGTGGTGCACGCCTTTAATCCTAGCATTCAGGAGGCAGAGGCAGGCAGATCTTTGTGAGTTCAAGGCCAGCCTGGTCTACAGAGCAAGTTCCGGGACAGCNTACAAGGGCACCTCTGCCCTGGCAGCCATACCAGACAAGGATTTAGCAGGCCCACCTTTAATCCCAGCTAGCAGGGCGACTCCACCCCACCAGCCTCACAAGACAAAGATTTAGCTATCCAACCAAGGACTCAATCAACCAACTACCCAGGAGTAGATCTATCCTAAAATCTGCCTGGCTGAAATGCCCACCTCCTACCTGTGCTTCAGGTGGTCCTGCCAAATCCAACACAAAATTGAAAGGAAACAGTGTTGGTGGGAATAAGGGAGAAACTGTAGAGAAACTGGGGCATAGACTTGATCTAAATATTACATGCATGTATGAAATTCTCCATCAATTATAACAGAAAAGGATTTTTCATGTTCTTTCTCCTAATGTCTTTGTATTTGAGAAGTCATTTCTTACAGTCCTTCTATCATTACTGGGAAATACTTCTCACTCTGTTCAACTCTGGTTCTTTTCAAGTGGAAAGAGAAGAATTTTTCAAAATGAATGTGTTCTCTTGGTCCCTTAAAGACAGAGTAGGTACTACTACCCTCTTCCTCCAGCTTAGTGGGATGCATTGAAATATTCACCTTTGCACACCTCCCTACATTATTATCCTGTCTCTTCCTTGTATTAACATTCTACTTACAGAGTCTTTGCTTTTTTATATAAACTCTGAACTCTGTTGATATTCACAAAAGAATCTTCTGGCATTTTGAGAAGGATTATATCAAATCTATAAGTCAAGTTAGATGGCACTGACATCTTCACAGTATTGAGTTTCCTTACCGATGAACACAGAAATGCTCTTCACTTTTAACAATCTCTATTCCACTAGAAGTTTGTTCCATATACTATTTAACAAATGTGTTGAAATCATCAACTTCTAAAGGGAATTTGTCCATTTATCTATGCCTTTATAATGGCTATCTTCCCCCTGTTTTTCATCACTGTAACACACTGTGAAAATAACATTTTGTTGATATTTGACCCATCCCATGGGTCAGTCAACGGGGTTCTAGAAGAGAAGGAGAGAGGGGAAAAGGGCAAGGGTCATGAGAAATGGAGACAAGACAGGGCTCTGATCAAGTCTCATTTATTGTACAATAGGGCTTCTTATTTGTAGACAAGCTGTGGGAAATTTTCAAGAGAAAGTTCTGCACAGAGATACACGCCTCTTGCCACATCAGTAAGTTCTCATGACCATGAAATTTACTTGGGCAGCACACTTGGCACAGTTCCCGGAACATTATTTATGTTCTCTGAAATGTCACCAGAGCTTAGAGCCGGCAGGTAGCTGGAAATGCAATTGTTAACCCCTAGAGTGCTGCAGGCAGAATCCTGCAGATTTTCTTAGGTTTTATTGTTGATTTTCTTATTTCCACAGTTCAAATAATTATTGTCCTGACATCCCTTTTTATTCCTGAAATTTCCTTGTAAGGAGGCTGATTTGTCTAACTTTAGAATAGGAAACCAAAATTTCTTTTTACAACTGTAGGCATAGTGTTCATTTCCACACCTTGACAAACTGTTATTTATTTTTCTTATTTTTAGAATTTCATACATGAGTACTGACTTTGCATCATTTCTACCCCTTCTAATATCCTAGCAACTCCTCCCTTGTCCCCTGACTCCCTGTCAATTTCATGACCTCTTCATTATTATTTTATATATACATACACATAAATAAATATAAATATGTGTATAATGCAGTGTTTTCATTATGTGATGCTCCTGTGTACCTACATTTAGGGCTATCCATGTGGCATTAGATAACCTCTCAAGGATCTAGGCCCTGAATAAAACTTATCTCCCTTCTTCATTATCTCTTCCATGCTTATAGCTTGTCATCTTGAGGTGGTTCTTGGTGATATTGTCTGTCCACCTTGACATGTCAGTTTGTTTGCCTTGTGTAGATCAAATTACATCATCTTACTTTGTATATTTCATTGGTATGTCTGCTCATCATGTCTAGATTGCATTAACTAGCAGCACAAGTCTCATCTCTCTGGATCTCACATTCTTTCTGCCCCTCTTCCATGATGTTTCCTGAGCTTTAAGTGTAGATGTTGCATTGTAGATGTGCCACTTAGAGTTGGACAACTCATGGTGATTTTCTCTTTTTTTATATGTCAGCTTTCTTTAATAAGTAATATATAAGTATATTTAAACATACAATTAAAATAATTTTTTTTCTTTTATTTTTTATTTTTTTTATTGATGCTTTGTGTATTTCATACATCATTTTCCAATTCAGTTCAGGCTTATATCCCCTTCCCTTCATCCCACCCCACCCCTACCCATCCCAGATCATGCATTCTGCCATAACTTTTCTGCATCTTTCTGGTTTTTTTTTTTTGTTGTTTTGTTTTCATTTTTTTAAACAATAAGTGATAATTTGTGAGTACAAGCATCCTTCATGTCAAACCAATTTGCAAGCAGTTGTGCCCAAACCCATACAGCTCATGGGTCCCACCATCCAGCGGGGGGGGGGGCTTGTATGTTCAATCAAGTTGATCAAATGAGTGTCCAGTCTATATTGTTGTAGTTTCACCTTTCACCCCAATTGCAGCCCTTACATTCTACCGCGCCTCCTCTTCCGCAGATTGTTCCCTAGGCTTAGAAAAGGGGCACACGTGGATGAGATGCAAAACAGTCTCCTTTCTCTGGAGCTGTTGTCTTGGTCTCTAGTCAATTCTGGCTGTTTTCTTTCATGGGCTGCCAGCTTGTCCAGGCATAACCTTTCAATCCTACTAATGAAGCACATGCAATTAGATATATAGGTATTTAAACAGTATAATATATAGCCTTTCGATCCTACTAATGAAGCACAAGCAATTAGATATATAGGTATTTAAACATTACGAATTTTTATGGTAGGTTACTTTGGTATAGACACAGATGTTTGGATGGTATGTTAATCCATGAATTACATTTTCTTCTGTTAAGTATGACAGGGTCTTCGTGTGGTTTATAACATCTCCTAACCATTAGAGGATGTAAGCTTGTGGCATCAGCCGTGGGTTATTCCTCCAAGGAGAGAGCTAATAGCCAATTAGATTTGGGATATACAGACATATGGCTGCCACTGCTGCACAGTATTTCCAGGCAGATGAGGTGTAGCTGGTGCTGACGGAGGAGTCTTGCTTGACTCAAGGAGACCTATATTTGCTTTATTGGTTTAGTGGCCTTTGGTAACACTCTCTGGCATTCCAGAGACCATCTGTATACTTGCAAGTGCGGTCTCCATACATCTTTCCCATGTTTATATCAGGTCTTCAACAGCAGGGCCTTATCGCCTCTCTTCCTGCAGATATCCCGGTTTGGAGGCAAGGAGCCTTTACCTTTTGTGGGGGCTTGGATCCCCTGGCCAACATCTCCTTTGTAGAGTAATCCATTGTTGATGTCAGAGCTCCTGTATTAATATATTTTGCTTAAGTTCGTAGCTTAAGGAGACTTTAGCATTATATTTGGTTCTGTATAGTGAATAATCCTTTTCACAGTTTCTATGTCCATTAGTCAATTAAAGACGGCAGTTTTACCGATTTTACAAGAGAATACCTCTATAACAGCTGGCTACAATCTACAGCTGGAGAACGACCTCATCATCATCATATTTCTCCTTATTCTATGGGGGGGGAGTTAAGAAAGTCTCTTGTATTAATACCTTTGCAGCACCTAGAAGATAAGCTTCATTAGGATTCATTAAAAATCGTTGTTACAAGTAGGATCCAGAGAGGGGTCTGATGTCTGTAGCAATCTGAGACATTTCTTTCCTTCAATGCCCAGAGGATTCCATCCTTCTGCTGGCACTTTCTGGTACATTCTACTCACTACAAAGCCACATTTTCTTTCTCAGCCATTAAATTGGTGATGCTCTGGCCTATCATGTTAAGTGAAGTAACACAGTCCTAGAAAAACAAACGACAAATGGTATCTCTCATATGTGGATGCTAGTACCAATAACCCAGTTATAAATATTTCTTGTGGAGAGGGATGCATATTAAAAGAACAACAACAGAAAGATTGCATCAGAAAACTGACTGAAATGGTGACTCGGGAATGGTGGGAGAGGGACTAGGGTGTATATTCAATTGGTGCATCTTTAATTGACGTGAGTTCAACAAGTATCCAGTTTTGCCCAGACTCTGTCCACAGGATACATGGTGTTTTAGGACTTAGTAAAAGCAAATATGTGCATATTAAACAACATTGGTTTAAAGGCTGATAAAAAAGGTAATGCATCTAATTGGTGATATAAATTGCTGTTGTCCACATTAACTTTAATTAAAAGCTGTATAACAATTACTTTGGGATGGGTATAAACAAATGTTCTCTATAATTTTGCTGTCCTATAGTATCACCTGGCAGCAATCTCTTTCACCTATAGGATGATTTAATTTAAAAATAAAGTTTGTTTCCCAAGTTAATCACATACACTAACCCGAAACAGCATGGGTGAACTTGATGAAATCTGTGCCTTGACTCCACCCGATAGGTATATATTTGCTTTTTGTGAGACTCATGGGTCAAAAATAAAAATCTAAAATTAAAAAAGGGGGATATAGATAGATATGAAAACTTTTTGTCAAAAAACCTTGCAATCCAAATCTTAAAACTAACCATGGTGATTTTTTCTATGAATTTGACCAACTGTGGAACTCTGTAATAGTTTCCATCTGTTGTGAAAAAGAGACTTCTTTTATGACTGTTGAGAGGTATACTTGTCTGTAAATATGAATATGCATATTCAGAATACAGGAAGAAGTTACATTGGTCTAGAGAAGTGAGAAAAGTAACTTTTTCCCTGGGATCCAGCATTGTCTTTATTTGTAAAGTGCATTTCATGTTAGATAAGTTCTGCTTGAGTCTTGTTGGGGTGAATTGTTTGTTTTGAGTAATTGTGTTTTCCTCTAGTTTGTTTTTTATTATTTTTAAAATTAATTAATTAATTATTTTTTTTGATCTTTTCGAGGCAGGGTCTCCCTGTAGCCCCAGCTGTCCTGAAACTCACTCTGTAGACCAGGCAGGCCTTGAACTCACAAAAATCCGCCTGCCTCTGCCTCCCAAATGCTAGGATTAAAGGCATGCACCACCACTCTCGGCTCTCTAATTTCTTTTTTAATTGGTATAATTAGCATGCTCACAATAAATTTGTTAATACATTTGAAATTTGGATTAATATATAACGTGCAAAAATTTTCCATTTGTTTTTCTTGGATTTTGATTCTTTTTGTCATTTCTTCTTTTTCTGATTTTTTTTGATAAAATTGAATGTTTTCTACTCTCTTCTAAGAATATCAGTGTATATACATATATACTTATAATGCTTACCTAAAATTTAAATGTACAGGTAAATGCTGTTTATAAATAGCACTGGTGCCTTTGACTGCATTTCTACTTCTTCTTCCTCTTTGTCCTTATCTGTAATATTGCTATCAGTTATTTCATGTAAGAGTGAGTTTTATAATTTGGACATACTCTTAATAAATGACTTAGTTTGGAAACAAAATTTTTTGGTCTTCTTGAGACAGGGTCTCCCTGTAGCCCCAGCTGTCCTGGAATTCACTCTGTAGACCAGGTTGGCTTTGAACTCACAAAGATCCACCTGCCTTTGCCTCCTGAGTGCTACGATTGAAGGCGTGTGCCATCACGTGCAAACAAATATTTTATGTTAGCTCGTTTGTCATTATAGACAAGCTTACTGAGCCATTGCTCATATAGAATTGCTCTAAGAATATTTTCTTAATCCCTCATGACCCATCCTTCCTTTTGACATATAATGTCTGACTATATGTGTGTAGAGATCAGAATCTTCAAAACACTATGATTTTTACTTGGGCTATCCCCATTTCATTTTGGTTAGACTCTTTCAATAAGAGAAATACTGAGCCTTTTCCTAGAATAGCTCTGAGGGAATTTTGGAGGAACCATGTTCGGCAGTTTGGGTCTGCTCTTGGCTTAAAATGGATGCTTAGAATCGGGCTGTTTTATTAAGGCACAACTGTAACTTGGTATTGCATAGGAACCAGCACAGTTTCATTTATGGATAAGATAGAGTCACATGAAATTTTACTTGTATTGTGGTTTGGAGTAAATTGCTACCTAATAGACAAAGGAAGAAAGAAGGAAATATGATGTTCATTTTTACTGTCATCATCTACCGAAACCTTTCATTTCTCTATGGAAAATTGATTGTCTATTTCACAGAGTTTTATTTTTCCTCTGAATATTTTCATTTAATATTTCCTGCAACCTAGGACACTAACAAAATTTTCCTTCAACTTTCAATTCTCTGGGATCATATTTATTTCCTTTTTAATTCAGAGTAAGATTTTGCTGATTAAACTTTTTAAAAATCCTACTTCTATAGATAAGGGATTTTATCTCCTTGTTTCTTCAAACACTTCTTTCTGTTTGAAAAATTTTCCAGGTTCAATTAATAAAACTACGTATAGTTTTTTGAGATTTAACCTATGTGGTATTTTAAATTTTTGTTTATCTTTACTTTATGAGGTTGAATGCTTTGCCTGCATGTATGTAATTGCACTTGTGCATGCAATATCCATGGAGGCAAGAAGAGGATGTCAGATCCCCTGGGATTGGAGTTATAGGTGATTGATATCCACCATGTGGGGGATAAACATGGATCCTGTGCAAGAACAGCCAGTACTCTTCACTGCTGAGCCATCTCTGCATACCTTTCTATGGTGTTTTTTAATGAATTTATTCTTCATAATTTCATACATGTATACAAACTTTATGATCAAATTCAACCCTCTAACCTTTATCTCCTTTCACCCCAGAAACTCCATCCTTCCTCTCATCTCTATCTTATTTTCATGTATGTTTCTTTTGAATTGTTTTTGCTTTTGCTGTATGAGCCACTGGATTAACAAGGATTTGGGCATGGAGCTGTCCACTGGGGCAAACGTAAATAACCAATGGCTTTATCACAGAGAAAAACGACTTGACCTCCCCAGAAGCCCTTGACTTCCAGTTTCTCCCAAGTAAGGGGCTGGGTACCATGATCTCTTCCCCCACCCCATCTGTAACTGGATGTTTATGGGCTCAGTCTTATGCAGGCTCTACATCAGAAACCATAGTCGCTGTGATTACGTTAGTAACACACTCATGTTATGACCTTAAAATGGCGTTTCATGGACCTCCTCTCCATTATCTGGCCCTTTTATTTTCTCTACCCCCATGTCCCAAGCTGTTCCCTGGAATTTCTCCCACGGTCATTCCAATGAAGTTGGTGATATGGGTACCGCATTTAAGGCTGAACACTCAACAGACATCTGTCCTTAAAATCTCAAAAAGGCATGAGTCTGTATTTACCACCACTCACAGCAAATAAGTTTTTTTTGGTCAAGGCTGAGAACAGCACTAATCTGTATATAAAGTTTTAGGAGTCTTACAGTGTGTCCACTTAGCAAAACCAAAGAAGTGGAATCCCCTGTAGTACCTATGTATTATTTACTCTTCTGTTGCTATGTTAAAATATCATGAACAAGGCAACTTGTAGAAGGAAGACTTTATTTGACTTATGGTTCCAGAGGCAAAGCATTATGGTAGATGTGGTCAGAGCAGAAAGCTGAGCACTCATCTCTTCAAGCATGGGCAGGAAAGAGAGAAAGGTACTCAAAGTGTGGCAAGGCTTCTAAGCCCACTCCCAGTGACTTGCTTCCCTGAGGAAGTTTATACATCCTAAGCCTCCTCCAACAATGCCACTAACCCAGACAAGGTATTCAACCATTTGGAGCCTATGGAGAAGATGTTTATGCAAACTACTACAGCCTATGACCTCTCGGCTGTGGGTCTTTGACCAGATCCAGAGTATAGGGCATGAAATACTTCCTGCAAGGCAGCCTCAGCATCAATCAGTAAGCAGTGGTTTACTCCATGACAGCTGGGCTACTCTTGCACCAGTGGATATATTTTACCCTGGAATTTGGTATTATAGTATGCAAGGTTCAAGGTGGGGACAGACCATTGCTGACTTTTCTCCCTCAGATGCTACCTAGGAATTCTGTAGCTCTTAAAGGCAGCCAACAGAGAGGAAACTTCAAGCTCAGTCCCAGCATGTTTTCTCTGTGACCTGCATCCCAGATCTGTGGTCATTATCCAGAAGTGATAGCCAACCAAGGTCAATAAGAATACCTCATATAGTTTTGGGAACTTTCTCTCCAGCAACTGGTGGGGAGGTACTCCATACCAGGCACTGGCATTTTCATTTAATACTTATGGGCAATCTGTTCAAACTCTCTTTAAACTATGCTCTTAAAATGCTTGTAATGCATTGGGTTTCCTTGTGATCACTTCATACACCTATGGGTTTTTTTAAACTCTCTCCAACATTCTCTATACCCTCCTACCCTCCACTTCCCTCTTTATATATTGGCACTCCCAGTACTTCCTCTTTCTATTATAATATCACATGTCTTCTACTCTCCACTCCCTCCTTAAATGCAAGTTTTATTATTTATTTATTTATTTATTTATTTATTTTTGAGACAGAGTCTTCCTGTAGCCCCAGCTTCCCAGGAACTCATTATGTAGATGAGGTTGGTCTGTATCTCAAAGAGATCCATCTGCCTCTGCCTCATAAATGCTGGAGTTAAAGGCTTGTGCCACCATACCTGGACAAACAATTTTTATTCTTAAAAGGCTAAAATTTTTATATTATTGGCATTATCATTTCTGAAAAGATTTGTACTGGTAAAAGAAATTGACATATTTTTTCTGGAAGTTCTGTTATGCCTAGAGTTTTAAACACCACAGTGAAATTGCTTTCCTCTTTTCTTAAAAATTATAACCTAGTGCCTGGCTTCCTGCTATTATGACTGACATGATTTTGAGAAATTCACGTTTCCAATTTGTAAAATGAAGATCCTATTCATCAATTAAATATGTATGTGCCAATATGTATAAAATAAATAGCACTACTTCTGCTATGAATTAAGCCTGTAATAAATGTTTGTAGACAAAACAATAATGAAATCCACAGTGACATATAGTTAGAGAACAGACAGCAGTTGAAGTAATAAGGTGTGAATCTATTTCACTGCATTGTACCTCACATTCTGAAAGTTATTTTTTACTTTTAGCTCCATCCATTCCTTCAAAAGAGCCAACTTGAAAGAAGTGCTGAAAAGGAAAACTTTGTGATGGAGGAAAATTATTCAACCAAGCTTGACATCTTTAATTATCAGTTTTCCAGGAATAAGACAACAGCTCAAGTGCAAGTTGGAGAGTTCATCTTTGAATCAGTGTTCAGCATTTTTCCTTAAATGATAAACTGGTATCATGGGGTAAACACCACAGTGAAGTAAGTATCTAAAATCAGTGTCATGTGTCAGAATGAAGTTCCTCAGAACACAGGGTTTATGGTACCTGCTGAATTCCATTACCATGGAATTCATCTTAATTTACCTTTTCTAATGCCAAGCACTGGAACTTTCTGGCCTCAGAGTCACTGTAAAAATTCCTCATTAATTTTGGATTATTAGTGCACAGAGGTTATATCGGGGTTTTCCCAGGACCACCTGAAGCACAGGTAGGAGCCGGGCACTTCAGCCAGACAGATTGTTGGATCATTCTATCTCTGGGTTGTTGGATGATTGTCTCATTGGTTTGATTAAATCATTGTCTTGTGTGGCTGTGTGGGAGGAGTCGTCCTATTAGCTGGTATAAAAGGTGGGCCTGTTGCCTCTGTGAGACTTAAGTGCACAGAGTTTAGGTCGGGGATTTCCCAGGACCACCCGAAGCACAGAGTACTGGGGCTAAACAGGCATATCTACCCCCCACCACTCCACCAACTGGAATTGTTGAGGAAGTGTCCAAGTGGATTCTTTTGAGAACCTTCAGAACAGAAAGGGAAGAGTGAGTTTGACTTTCAATAGGAAGCCTAAAACTTAGACAAGTCAGCAGTCCAACAACAAGGAGAAAAGCAAATCAAACAAACAATGAAGGCATCTGAAGAAGGCAAACAAAGCAAGCCTTCAACACAGTGAAGAGGCATTTGGGATTCGCATTGGAATACAGGCAAAGAGAAACTTACATGCCAGGGACACAACAAAAGGACAACAAGGGAAGGGTGCAGGATAATCCCACACCAAGTGCTACCAACCCCGTGGGAGATTCCTACAGTGAGATCCCCCTGGGGAAGGTCCAGGACACAGATCTTAGAGGAACAATTTCAGACATATTCAAAGAAATCAAAGAATATAAAGAACAAGTCAGAGAACTAAGGACAGAGAATGAAAAACCCAAGAAGGAGCTAGAGAGAGATATTGACAAATGCCACAATTAACTAGAGGGAGAAAATGACAAACTCCAGAATGAAGTGGAAAGACTGAAAAGATCCATGTTGAAACAAAAAAGGAAACCGACCAGTGAAGCAAAGAGCTACAGGAAGAGATTGAGAAGCTCCAAAAGGAAGTGGAAATTCTAAAGAAATCACAAGATGAAATGAAAAAGGAAATCAGACACTCATCCAATCAAGAGGAAAGGAATGGAAAAAGCCTGAGAAGTAGAATGGAGGAAGCAGAACAAAGACTATAAGACCTGGAAGATAATACAGCACAACTAAAAACCTCAAGTAAAGATTATGAAAAATTTAAAAAAATACACAAAAGTGGAACAACCAGGAAATGTGGGACACTATGAAAAGATCAAACCTCAACATCATAGGGATAGAGAAAGGACAAGAATCCCAAGAGAATGTTATTGATCAGATCTTCAACAGAATAATAGATGAAAATTTCCCCAACCTAAAAAAAGACAAACCCATACAAATACAAGAAGCACATAGAACTCCAAACAGACAAGATCAGAAAAGAAACTCCCCATGTCATATCATAGTTAAAATGCTAGATGCCCCAAACAAAGACAAAATTCTGAAAGCCACAAGAGAAAAACAGCAAGTTACATATAAGGGGAAACCCATCAGAATTACAACTGACTACTCAGTGCAAACTATGAAAGCAACAAGAACGTGGAGCAAAGCATTCCCAGAGTTAAAGTACTATAGATGCCAACTCAGGTTACTATACCTAGCAAAAATGTCGATTACAGTTGAAGGAGAGAGAAAAATCTTCCATGATATAAACAAGATGATATTACTGGAAAACCAATCCTTCAGAGAATACTTGAAGCAATTCAAAGGACAGAAAAAGGAGAAAATATCCCCAGGCACCAACAAAGAAATATTAATAAAAGCATAACTGCAGAGGTAGAAACCTAGACCAAAAATGCAAATGGATAATAAGGTGAAAGGAAGCAACACACATCTATCAGTTATAACCTTAAATATTAATGGACTAAACTCCCCAATCAAAGGACATAGACTGGGAGATTGGATTAGGAAACAGAACTCATCTATATGCTGTCTACAAGAAACGCATCTTACCTTTAAAGATAGTCACCACCTTAAAGTGAAAGGGTGGAAAAAATATTCCAAGCAAATGGTACCAAAAAGAAAGCAGATATTGATATTTTAATATCAGACAAAATAGACTTCAAAGTAAAAGAAATCAGAAGAGACAAAGAAGGCCACTACATCTTTATCAAAGGAACAACTGACCATGAAGACTTCACAATCATTAATATGTAAGCACCAAAGTCTGGTGCACAAAACTTTATAAAGATAATTCTCCAGGACCACAAGGCACAGATTCACTCCAATACACTCATAGTAGGGGACTTATATAGCCCACTGAGCCTTTTGGACAGGTCATCCAGACAAAGAATAAACAGAGAGACATCTGATCTGAAAGATATGATACACCAAATGGACCTCACAGACATCTACTGAATATCCCACCCTAATACCAGAGAATACACTTTCTACTCAGCACCCCATGGAATATTCTCCAAAATCGACCACATACTGGGACACAGAAAAAAAATCTCCACAAATACAAAAAGATTGAAATAATTTCTTGCATTCTCTCAGACTACAGTGCAATAGAGCTAGATATCAACACTAAGATAAGCCCTACTATCTATGTTCAATGTACAAAAATTAATAAATGCCTGAATTGATGCAGGAAAAGCCTTTGACAAAATCCAGCATCCTTTCATGCTTAAAGTCCTAGAGGGAATTTGATTGGAGGGATAATTCCTTAATGTAATCAAAGCCATATACAGGAAACCTACAGCCAATATCATCCTAAATGGAGAAATGGCAGAAGTATTCCCTTAAAAGGTTGGAACTCAGCAAGGCTGCACCCATCACGACTCCTCTTCAATATAGTGCTTGAATCACTTGCTAGGTCAATAAGGCAAGAAAAGGAAATTAAAGGAGTACTAATTGGAAAAAGGGAAGTCAAGCTATCCCTTTTTGCTGATGATATGATTGCTTACTTAAGGGATGCTAAAAACTCCACCAGAAAACTCCTAGAAATGATTAAGAGTTTCAGTTAAGTGGCAGGATACAAAATTAACCCAGAAAAATCAGTAGCCTTTCTTTACACCAACAACAAGCAACTGAAGATGGAATACAAGGAGAACTTTCCACTCACAATTGCCTCAAAAACATAAAATACCTAGGAACAAACCTAACCAAAGATACCAAAGATCTCTACAAAAAATTTTTAAACCCCTGAAGAAGGAAATTGAAGAAGACATCAGAAGATGGAAAAGCCTCCCATGCTTATGGATTGGGAAAATTAACAGAGTAAAAATGTCCATTCTACCCAAACTAATATACAGATTCAACGTGATCCCAATTAAAATCCCCAAGAGTTTCTTCACAGGCTTGGAAAAAAGTCCTTAATTTCATATGGAAGGATAAAAGACCCTGAATAGCCAAAGCAACCATGAGCGAAAAGAGCAATACAGGGAGGATCTCTGTACCAGACTTCAAACTATACTACAGGGCTATAGTCATAAAAACAGCTTGGTACTGGGACAAAAACAAACCTCTTGACCAATGGGACAAAACTGAACATCCAAACCTGAGCACATACAATTTCAGCCACCTCATAGTTGGCAAGGGGGCCAAGAAGACACAATGGAGGAAAGACAGCATCTTCAGCAAATGGTGTTGGCAAAACTGGATCACCACTTGTAGAAGAGTGAAATTAAACCGCTTTCCCTGTACAAAAGTCAACTCCAGATGGATCAAATACCTCAATGTGAAACCCCAAACTCTGAAGGCCATAGAAGAAAACGTTGGCAGCAGCCTACAAGACATAGGCATAGGAAAAGTCTTCCTAAATCAAACAGCAGCTGCACAAGAGTTAAGGTCGACAATCAACAAATGGGACATCATTAAACTCAAAAGCTTCTGTACATCAAAATAAGCAATCAAGTAAGTGAAGAGAAAAACCACAGAGTGGGAGGAAACCTTCACAGCAGAAACATCTGTCAAATCCTTTATTTCCAGACTATATAAGCTACTCAAAATACAAAGAAGAAAGAAAACAAATGACCCACTCAAAAGATGGAGCAAAGAGCTGAACAGAGACTTCACAAGTGAGGAATTAGAGATGGCTGAGAAACATCTTAAAAAGTGTTCAACATCGCTAATAATTAAGGAAATGTAAATTAAAACCACTGTAGGATATCATCTCACTCTGATAAGACTGGATAGAATCAAGAAAACAAATGTTACTAAGTGTTGGAGAGGTTTTGGGGGAAAGGGGAACACTCATCCACTGCTGGTGGGAATGTAAACTCATACAACTACTGTGGAAAGCAGTGTGGAGAACCCTTGGAAGAGTTAGAATGAACTTGCTACCTGACCCAGCCATACCACTCCTGGGTATATACCCACGAGACTCATCTTCCTACAGAGATACATGCACGGCCATGTTTATTGCAACTCTCTTCACAATAGCAAAGAGCTGGAACCAACCCAAGTGCCCCCCAACTAATGGGTGGTTAGAGAAAATTTGGTACATCTACACAATGGAGGCCTATGCAGCGGTAAAGAAAGATGACATCATGAGCTTTGCAAGTAAATGGATGGAGCTAGAAGATATCATGCTAAGTGAAATAACACAGTCCCAGAAAAACAGAGGACAAATGGTATCCCATACCTGTGGATTCTAGCACCAATTACCTAATTGTATGGCAAACTGAGCAATGTTAATGTGATCTAAAAACAACTGTGCTCTTATATTTTGAATTCCTTAAAAATAAATAAAAAAATAAATAAAAAAGTAAAAAGGAATAAAAAAGAAAATATTAGTAAAATAATGGATTATTTACATTGCTTATCCTTATAATGACAAAATACCACTGTGGCCTCCATGCTAAATAAAAGCAAACTAAGCATTTTTACTATTTTTTTTTTTGTCTTTTCAAGACAGGGTCTCCTGTAGGCCCAGCTGTCCTGGAACTCACTCTGTAGACCAGGCTGGCCTTGAACTCACAAAGATCCACCTGCCACCACCTCCCAAGTGCTAGGAATAAAGGAGTGCACCACCAAGCCTGGCTTGAGCATTTTTCTAGAGTATGCAGCACTGGAAGAAATAGAAGTGACTAACTCTGATGAAAGAAAGAGAATGAGGAACTGGGATAAAATAATCTCTGTAAAGAAATGCAATCATTTTGATATTTTAAATACTACAGGAATATTCATTTTGATTTTTGTTAAAACTGTTCCCTCACAGTAATAGGAACATTTTGTTCTCCAAGAGATCTTTGGTCACTTAAGTATTTCTAAAGTCACTCTAGTTCTTGGTTGTTACCCACACAGAGAATGACCCCTAAATTCTACCATCTAATCTAAATGCTTCTGACTTGTGCCTGTTGACTGGCTTCCCCCCTCCCCTGTGTCCTACACAGCCTCCCATTGCTCTCTGCAGTTCAAGTTGTCGATTTGGTTTCAGAAAAACATCTATGGAAGGAAAACCATTTTGTTGTTTTGATTGTGTTCCTTGTCCAGATGGGGAGATTGCAAATGAAATAGGTAATTCTGAAAATGAAATGAAATGAGGAAATGATGCCCAATGACAGGCCAATAACATAACACTTGAAGATATGTGTATATTTAAATAACTAACTCACATTCCTTTAAAAAAAATCCTTGATTTCATCCTAGTCATTTTATTGCTGTTGTTATTTGTTTTTGTTTTGTTTTGTTTTGTTTTTGTTTGGTTTGATTGGATTAGGTTTTGTTTGGTTTTATTTTGTTTGGTTTGGTTTCCTTTGAGACATTGTCTTGCTGTGCTCCCCAAACTGGTCTCATACTCCTGGATACAAAAAAATCCTCCTGCCTCAGTCTCTTGGGTTGTTGAGACTATGGGACTATGAAATTGCCTCTGGCCCAGTTTAGTCTTTAGCATATTTACATTGAAGTCAGTTTCTTTTCTTCTACCTCCTTCTTTCCACTAACTGCTCTATTATTTCTGCTGAGTAGTAATGGCTAATTTTTTTCGCTTTCTCTATACTATAGACCAAAAACCATGAAATGCATTATAAAACCAGAATCTTTTTTAAAAAAATATTTATTTATTTATTTATTTATTTATTTATTTATTTTTATGTGTATGAATGTATTGTCTGCATGCAGGTCTGCGCACCCGTGTCATGTGATGCCGTGGAGGTCAGGAGAGGGTCTCGGATTCCCCTGGAACTGGAGTTCTCCTGGAACTGGAGTCACAGACGGTTCTCAGCCGCCATGTGGGTGCTGGGGATCGAACCCAGGTCCTCTGCAAGAGCGGTCTGCGCTCTTAACCACTAGGCTATCCCTCCAGCCTCATCAATCTTTTTTTTTAAAACCTTTTTGAGACAGGGACTATCTGTAGCCCCAACTGTCTTGTAGCTTACTATGTATACCAGGTTAGCCTTGAACATACGGAGATTCACCCCCCCTCTGCATCCTGAGTGCTGGGATTAAAGGTGCATGCCACCATGCTTGGCTACAAAAACATAACTTTATTTAATGCTCCCAAAACCCATTGATACAACTAACATAATCAGTATTTAACTGATGAGAAAGTGGTACTGAGAGAAATTACATAGATTGCCAAGGCATGCAACTAAGAGTCTGCTCAGACAAAGTATCGACTTGGAAATTCAGGTAGTTTGAATGGTGACACTGCTGTCAGATACATCACTTTTTTTGAGATCTTACACTCAAACTTTTAGGATTCATATTAGAAACTGAATAAATACGTGGTTAAGGAATTTCTTTTCTTTCCCTCCCTCCCTGCCTCCCTCCCTCCCTCCCTCCTTTCTTCCCTCCTTCCCTTCCTTCCTTCTTTTCTTCCCTCCTTCCTTCCTTCCTTCCTTCCCTCCTTCCTTTCTTTCCTTCCTTCCTTCACTCCTTCCCTTCCTTTCTTCCCTCCTTCCCTTCCTTCCCTCCTTCCCTTCCTTCCTTCCCTCCTTCCCTTCCTTACTTCCCTCCTTCCCTTCCTTCCTTTCTTCCTTCCTTTCTTCCTTCCTTCCTTCCTTCCTTCCTTCCCTGCCTTCTTTCCTTCCTTCCTTCCTTCCTTCCTTCCTTCCTTCCTTCCTTCCTTCCTTCCTTCCTTTCCTCTATTCCTTCCTTCCCTCCTTCCCTTCCTTCCTTCCTTTCCTCTTTTCCTTCCTTCCTTCCTTCCTTCCTTCCTAACTTCCTTCCTTCCTTCCTTCCTTCCTTCCTCTTTCCTTCTGTATTAGTCACTCTTCTGTTGCTGTGATTAAAACCACCATGAGCAAGGGAACTTATAAAAGGAAGAGTTTATTTGAGCTTATTATTGACGATTCCAGGGAATCAGAGTCCATTGTGGTGGGAAGCATGGTGGCTGGGGCTGGAGCAGCAAGCCAAGGGTCACATCTCTCAATGAGCACAGGAAGGAGGGAGAGAGAGAGAGAGAGAGAGAGAGAGAGAGAGAGAGAGAGAGAGAGAGACTGGAGATCAAAAAGCTTGTTAAACTCACTAAGCCTGCCCCCAATGACGTACTTCCTCCAGCACAGCCACATCTTCTAAGACCTCCAAGAACAGTGCTGCCAACTGGAGACAATTTGTCTGAATACTTAAAGCCTATGGGGGGACACTCTCATTCAAACCACCACATCTTCCTTCTTTTCTTTCTTTCATTCTTTTTTTTTTTTAGATTTTTTTTCACTGTAAAGCTCTGTCTTGCCTGGAACGTATTATATACATCAGGCCTGCAGACAATTCTCCTGTCTTTGTCTCCTGGGTACTAGTATGTAACACTGTGCTTGGTTATTATTTTTTCTAATTAACCATGTGACTCATAGGAATGTCCTTCTGAGTGAATAAATGTATGAAACACTTGCACACTTGTAGGAAACACTTGTATGAAGCCGCAGCAACAAAGCACCTCTCGCTCGTTCTTCTCAAAGCTGTTTATTATTCAGGCAGGCAGGTCTTGTCAGAACGGTTTATTCAAGCACATCTTTTCTCCTTCTCCAAGCTTCTCCCTCTAAGCCTTCTCCTTCCTCAGGCAAGCAAGCTTCTCTCTCAGACTAGAAAGGAGAGAGAGTGTCCCCCTATCTAGAAAGTCCCTCTATTTATCCACCTTCCCAGCCCATGTTGCGTGGCCTTAGTCTATTGGTATCATCTGGCCTGATCTTGTATACAGGGTGCACCTGCACAGCCCAAACGGTGAGCGTGGCTTTACTTTGAGGTAGGAGGGAATCAGGTGTTAATCATAAGACTCAGGTGTTAGTCATAAAACTTTGCTAAAGTCTCGATGCCTTCTTAGGACTGTCGCCACACCTGCTCCCCACAAATTAAGTCTAAACTTAATGCATGAGACTTCACATTTCACAGTATTTGTTTTAAATCTTCAAAGTATAGGGCTGGAGAGGTGGCCTAGCGGTTAAGAGCGCCGACCGCTCTTACAGAGGACCCGGGTTCGATCCCCAGCACCCACATGGCGGCCGAGAGCCGTCTGAAACTCCAATTCCAGGAGAACTCCAGTTCCAGGGGAATCNGCTCTTACAGAGGACCCGGGTTCGATCCCCAGCACCCACATGGCGGCTGAGAACCTTTTGAAACTCCAATTCCAGGAGAACTCCAGTTCCAGGGGAATCCGAGACCCTCTTCTGACCTCCGCGGCATTGCACGACACGGGTGCACAAACCTGCATGCAGACAGTACATTGATACACATACAGAAATAAATAAAATTAAAAAAAAATTAAATCTTCAAAGTATATATTTCTACCTTTATGTGTTGAAAATGTTATGTGAAGAAAATTATTAAATTTTCTTTGAAAACAAAAGAAATTGAAGTAACATAAATTTATGTATAAATATACACATTTAAAATGAAGTGTAATATTGATTTGATTTTAATAGGGTTGTAATAAGAATTCAATAAAGATTTTCAAGAAGTTCAGAAAACAAGTGTACTTCATTATAAAAATATATTTGCTTCTAAAATATAGAGATTTCAGCATTATTCTCTATTGTAAGTATTGAAACCCTAGATCATCACTTGATAAAATTACTGTTAAAATCAAATGCTAACTTAAAAGTATATAACACAGTTCCTAAACGTAGATACTCAACAAATATTAGGAAGTGTTTATTTCCCAGACCTTCTATAATTAAAACTGTGAGGCTCCAGGGATCATTGTGGAAGAAAAGGTAGAAAGATTATGTGACAGAGCTAGTCAATGTCTGCAACAAAATGCTATTTGCCAGACATGATAGTGCTGTTGCACATATGAACTCACATCAAATCACATCAACTTCAAGAGCATGCATAAAACCTATACCAGATCAAGCCAGAAAAAAAATCAGCATGGGTGGGAAAGAGGCTTATGAATTTTCACCCCTAGCAGAGGAGTTATTGACAGATGATGAGTGCTGAGGGAGAAGGAGCCCACTTACTTCAGGGCTGCAGGCCCTCCAAGGCTACTCATCCTGCTCCACTAGATGGCCTTACAACCCTGTGCACAGTGTCAGCACCAAGTTAACTCAGTGGACCTAAAAACAAGTCCATAAAGTAGGGAGAGAAAAGTGGTGGCCAAGAGAGGGAACGACTTAGAGAGTGAGAATAGAAGGTGGATTTGATCAAAACATTATAGGCATGGATGAAACTCTAGGGCAATAGGAAGGAAAAAATTAAAAAAAGGAAAAGCACTATAAAGAAAGAAAAAGAAAAATGAAAACTAAGAGCTTTATATCTTATTTTCTCAGCCTGGCAGGCTAGAGTACCCCTTCAATACCAGCACTCCTGGAGGCAGACACAGGCAGATCTCCATGAGATTGAGGATAAACTGGTCCACATAAAATATTCCAGACTACCTGGGTCTTCAGTGAGACACCTTCTTAAAATATATGCTTTCCCTTTCTTTCCTATTTAACCAGAAATAGTTTTCATGTTGTCTGATTTTTCTCTCAAAAAAATTTCCACACTTCTGGACCTTGCCTACTGTTCAGTTCAGTTCAATTTTTTTATGGGTTCAAGTCTGCGTTTTTCTCTCATGAAAGTTCATTCATTCATCTAAATTTTTTCAAAATTATGGTCGTATAAATATAACAAGAGATTTTTTTTAAAATTTCAGCATGGTTCTGTGCAAGATATGCTTCCGTAGAGATATATTTTGGAAGTAACTATTGGAATCTAATTAACCATTCTGCCTTTCAGACATGGAACAATGCATCATGTGTCCTGAAGTTCAGTATCCAAATATGCAGAAAGACCAGTGTCTCCCTAAAATTATAACATTTTTGTCCCATGAGGACACTCTGGGAGCTGTTCTGAGCTCACTGGCCATTAGTTTCTCAGTCTGCTCTGCTCTGGTTTTAGGATTATTTATCCAGTATTGGGACTCACCCATTGTCAGAGCAAATAACAGAAATCTTAGTTACGTTCTCCTCATTTCTCTGATGCTCTGCTTCTTTTGCTCATTGATGTTTATTGGCCAACCTGGACCAGTCACCTGTATCTTGAGAGAAATGTTGTTTGGAGTTGTGTTTTATGTTGCTGTTTCTGCTATTTTAGCAAAGACCTTCATTGTAGTTGTGGCCTTCAAAGCTATCAAACCAGGCAACATGTTAAAAATGGTGAGGGTGACCCGACTCTCAAATGTCATAGTCTTCTGTGGTTCCTTCATTCAAGTGTGCATCTGCACAGTCTGGCTGGGAACCTATCCTCCCTTCTCTGACACTGACACACAGTCAGAGTTTGGGCAGATCATCCTTCAGTGTAATGAGGGATCCACCATTGCCTTCTACTGTGTCCTTGGGTACTTGGGATTTCTGGCTCTTCTGAGCTTAGTGATTGCTTTTCTGGCTTGGGGACTACCAGACAGCTTCAATGAGGCCAAGATGATCACGTTCAGCATGGGGGTTTTCTGCAGTGTGTGGGTTTCTTTCATACCCACCTACCTGAGCACCAAAGGTAAGACCATGGTGGCTGTGGAAATTCTTTCCATCCTGGCCTCCAGTGCTGGCTTATTGAGCTGCATATTTCTTCCCAAGTGCTATGTAATCCTATTGCAATCAACTCACAATTCAAGGAAACAGTTACATGTGCAAGGTCCTTCCTTAAGACAAAGGAATTTCTTGACATAATTTTTATGAATCAAACAAAATTGAAATAAAGTCATTTAAATATTTTATTATCTTTCTTTTGTGTGTGCTTTGTGTGTTTGTTCATGTGTGTGTGTGCGTGTGTGTGTGTGTGTGTGTTTGTACTCCCTTCATGTATATAAGTGGACTTGTGCAATGCTCACAGAGGTTAGAAGGTGGTATCAAATTCAGTAGAACTGGAGATGGCTGGTTGTTAGCCATCATGTGTGTGTTGTTAATCAAACCATTGTCTTCTGCAACTATATCTGGTGATCCCAAGCACTGAGCCATGTCTCAAGCCCCTGTATGTCATATATATATATATATATATAGTATAATTATAATAATGGTGTAGTGTAAAAGATATAATTGAGTGGGAATATATAGTAAAAAATAATTAAATACGAGTGAGTAAGAAAGGGGTATAGGTATAGGTCATAGATAGTTAAATATAGACTGGTATCATCTGGTCCCTAATAAAATCAAAAGCAGAGAATTAGGTTTTTATACTCTATCAGTAAACAAACGAGGTATATCAATCATACAAACAGAATTAGACTTCACCTCAACAAAAATCCCTTGAGTTTCATAGCAAAATCACAAAGAAAAACAATAATATGAGAAAACTAAAGAATAATACATTCCTTTCCAACATCACCAGCCCTACAGATGACTTTGACACTCAGAACCCCCTAGAGATAATCCAGAACACAGAACATGGAAGAGTTCAATAAACTTGAAGAACACAGAAGTGAAGAACTGAAAGAAGATAAACTTCTGACTAAATTCACAAAAGAATTAGACATATTGAAGAAAACAAAGGTTGCGATGAATAAGGATGGGAAAACATCAATAAGCCAATTTGAAAGAAGAGGAGAAACCCTCATCAATAGAATGAGTAAAATGAAAAGCAAAATGTCAAGAGTACAAAATAAAGGCGAAGAATTGGAAAGCTCTGGCAAAGAATAAAAAAAAAACCCACAGGAATGGGGTATGCAGGAAATGTGGACAACATGTAAAAACCAAATGTACACACCAGAAGCAGAAATTATGAACAATAATCTCAGGTAAATGGTGCTGACCATACCTCCAACAGGATTGTAAAATAATATATCCATAAATTAAGGAAAAATATTGCCATACAAATACATAACCACACAGAATATCAAATAGACAGGATCAGAAAGGAAACTCTCCAGGGCATATCACAGTAAAATCACTCTATGGCACAAAGAGAGAATACTGAAAGCTGCAGAAGAAAAACAAGTCACATACAAAAGAAAACCCATCAGAATTACAGCTGACTTTTCAATGCAAATTATGAAAACCAGAGGAGCCTGGACCATAAATACCAAGACAGCATACTTTATCCACAAAAACTCTGTATTATACCTGATGGGACAAAAACTTCCAGGATATGAATAGGCTGCAAGAATTCATTTCTATCAAACCAGCCCTTCAGATAATACTCAAAGCAATGCAGAGGACTGAAGTATACCCAAGAGGCAATAGATAGAAACTAAATGATTGTGTAATTGTGGAAACAAAAAGTTAGACTGAGAATGCAAATGGAAATTAAAATGATGGCACCACTACACATCTTTGTATAATAACATTATATGTCATTGGCTGGAAATCCCTATTCAAAAGATACAGGGTAGTTGAATATATGAAGAAGTAAAATACACCTTTTTATTGTCTGTAGGAAACACATCTCACCTTCAAGGATAGCAACTAATTTAAGGGGCAGGGTGGAAAAAATAACCCAAGCAAATGTATTAAGAAAAATCCAGGAGTTTCCATTATAATTTCTGACAAATTAGACTTCAATTTAAACCTAATCAGAAGAGAGGGTCACTTCATCCTGATCAAATGAACAACTGACCAAGAAGACATTAGCATCATAAACATATATCCACCAATATCAGGTACAGCCAATTTCATAAAAAAGTACTAGATGACATTATGACATAGGTTAACCCCAACACAGTAATAGTAAGGCAATTCAATACCCAACTCTCAAATACACAGACCAAATTGACAAATAATAACTAGATATACAGCTGAATTAAATGATACCTTACATCAAATGGACCTAACAGACAGCTATAAACTATTCTACTTAAGCACCAAAGAATACACATTCTACTTATGTCCTTTGGAACTGTCTCTAAAAATGACCTCATTCTGAGGCTCAAAACAAATTTCAACAAATACAAAAAAGGGAAATATTTCCATGCATTCTATCATATTACAACAAAATAAAGCTTAAAATTAACACCAAAAGTGGCTCTAGCAATTACATGAACTCAAAGAGGTAATAAAAACATAATCCTGGGGCTGTAGAGATGGCCTACTGGTTGAGAGTGCTGACTGCTCTTGCAGAGGACCCGGGTTTGATGCCCAGCACCCACATGGTGGCTCAGAACTGTTTGTAACTCCAGTTCCAGGGGAATCCAATACTCTCTTCTGACCTCCACGGCATTGCACAGCACGGGGGCACGGACCTACATGCAGACAGTACATTCATACACATGGAAAATAAATAAATAAAATTAAAAAAATAAAAAATAACATAATCCTGAATGATGAGTGGGTTCTTAATGTCTTAAGGAAGACATTAAGAAAGAAATAAAAGTATTCCTGGAATGAAATGAAAAGGATAATACAAAACAACAATAGCTCCGGGACAATTTAAAAGCAATAAGAGGAAATTCTATAGTTCTAAGTGCCTACATTAAAACAAGAAAGAGCACAAATAAATGTCTTAACACTGCAACTCAAGAAGATAGAAAGGCAAGAACAAATAAATCCAAAGCCCAGCAAAAGAGAAGAAATAAGTTCTTTGAATATATTAATAAGATAGAAATATTTTTATCCCCATTAACCAAAAGAAAGAAAGAGCATATCCAAAGCAACAAAATTAGACATGAAAGGGGAAAGACCACAACAGATACAAAAATGATCCAGAACATTGTAAGGGCATACTTAAAAACATACTCTATTGTATTTGAAAACCTACAAGAAATCAATGAATATCTAAAATTATGGGAACCACCCAAGTTAAACCAAGAAACAATCAAGAGCATAAACTGATGCATAGCATATAATGAAATTGCAACTGTAATATAAAAGCCTCCAAACAAAAATGCTCAAACCCAGATAGATTAATAACAATTCTACCAGACTATCAAGGATCCACAGCCAGAATTAAAGTCAAAAATTGACAAATGGGAACTCATTAAACTCAAAAGCTTCTGTACATCAAAAAAAAAAAAATCAAGGAAGTGAAGAGAAATCCCACAGAGTGGGAGGAAACCTTCACTGCCGAAACATCTGACAAAGCATTGATTTCCAGAATATATAAACTACTCAAAAAACAAAGAAGAAAGAAAACAAATGACCCACTCAATAGATGGAGCAAAGAGCTGAACAGAGACTTCACAAGTGAGGAATTAGAGATGGCTGAGAAACACCTTAAGAAGTATTCAACATCACTAATCATTAAGGAAATGCAAATCAAAACCACTTTAAGATATCATCTTACTCCAATAAGACTGGCTAGGATCAAGAAAACAAATGATACCAAGTGCTGGTGAGGTTGTGGGGAAAGGGGAACACTCATCCACTGCTGGTGGGAATGTAAACTCGTACAGCCACTATGGAAAGCAGTGTGGAGAACCCTTGGAAGACTTGGAATGAACTTGCCATCTGACCCAGCCATACCACTCCTAGTCACCCCACTGCAGAGATACATGCACGGCCAGTTTATTTCAGCTCTCTTCACAATAGCAAGGAGCTGGAACCAACCCAAATGCCCCTAAACTGATGAAGTGGATAGAGAAAATGTACATCTACACAATGGAGTTCTACGCAGCAGTAAAGAAAGATGACATCATGAGCTTTGCAGGAAAATGGCTGGAGCTAGAGGACATCATGCTGAGTGAAGTAACACAGTCCCAGAAAAACAAACGATGAATGGTATCCCTCGTCTGTGGATGTTAGTGCCAATTACCTAGTTGTAAGTATTTCCTGTGCACAGCCCCTTGAGCTTTTGTCCAAAGCAGCTGGCAGTGATGCATATTGGAAACAACAACAACAACAACAACAACAACAACGGCAACAACAGAAAGGACTGCATGGAAGAACTAACTGAAACAGTGAACTTCTGCTCAAAACAGTCAACTTCCTCATGGAGAATATTTATAAAGACTGAGAAAGAGATGAAAAACATGTTTGGCAGAATGCATGAGCTCTGGTTGGGTGGGGGAATGGGGGACATGGGTCTGAATTTGATAAAAAAATTTTTTTTTTCACTTTTAGAAGCAGTTTAATAAAAGACGTTTTAAATAAAAAAATAAAAAAGTTTCAATATCTCTAGCCATCAGGAGGATGCAAATCCAAACTACATTAAAATTCTGTTTCACTCTAATCAGAATGGTAGTCACTAAGAAAATAAATAACAACAAATTTTGGCAAAGATCCTGGTAAAAGGGAACCTTGATATGCTGATGCTAAGGGTGAACTTGTCTTCTGTATATGAAAATCACCAAGAACGTTTCTCACAAAATGGAAAATAGATCTACCATATGACCTCTCAGTATTTACTTAGTTATTTAGTATGTGATTGATTTTAGAGAAAGTTCTACGAGATGCTGAAAAAAATGTGTATTCTTTGGTGCTTGGGTAGAATATTTGATAGAAGTGTGTTAGGTCTGTTTGATGGATGGAGTGGGGTTGGTGATCCCACATAGTAACAGGTGGTGAGGAGGGTATGCATGTGAGACACATCTTTGGGGACACATGTCAGAGGGTGCAAGTCTGATTTACTCTATACAACAGGCCATTTATACTGGTATTGTGACTTCCCAGCAGCCAGTCCCAGAACTCTGACATGATGCAATGCTCCAGCCTGTAGGGTGATCCCAGGAAAGGATGTGTAAGTGAGCAAGTCAGCTCATGACCCCAAGCATGTGCAAGCCTGCATGTGCCCACATCTCCCCCTTTCTATGTTTGCCTCACAGAAGTGGTGATCAGTTTCCTTTTTATGGCCTGAATGGCCAAGTCTATGCTACAAAAGCACTAAGAGTAATCACAGCCCAAGTAAAATCCCAATACAGAGAAAATCAATTAGTAAACATAAATAAGAAACATCCATGTAAACCCAATTAACAAGCATCTGTGTCCAATTTTTATACAGAGCAGCAGAGAATGAAGGAATCTGGTTATACTCTAAGGTCTTCAAGTCCAGCTGGAAAGGTTTGCACACACAAGCATGCTGATCAAATGAAAGTCTAGTCCATATTTGCTGAGATCTTATAATTCACCCCTCCTCTTTGTCCCTTAGAAGCTGGCATGCCAACCTCTTCCATGAAAGTCCCTGGGCCTTGGAGGAGAGAGCCAGAGAGTCTCTGAGATGACACATCAAGCTTTTGGTTTTGCTAAGTTCTGTTTTTAGTGGACTGGTGTCTCACTCAGGAGTCCCCCTCTAATTCTACTAGAAAACGCAAATAGTAAGAAGCACAGACATTTAAACAAACATTAACCATTACAATAATTTATGTTATTGGGTCAAACACAATTTTTTGGATGGTGTTTTAATTTGGGAACTGTGGCTTTTTGTGCAAAAGGATGGCAATAACTTTCTGGTTTTGGTGTATAAAGTCTTCTGCCACTAGAGGGTACCAAGCTTGCACTATCAGTCCTGTGTACTGTGTGCAAAAGAGTGGGGCATAGATCTAATTAGCATCTTCTGGGTGCCACTACTGCACTCAACTTTGCATGTGATGGTGTAGCTTAGGAGGTCTGCAGTAGAACTCCAGAGACTATTTCCTTCCAGTGATCTGCATAATGCTCTCTGCACCATGTAGGCTATCTGTCCATTTGCAGCACAAGGCCTCAGCACAAGTTTTCCTTTTTCACCAGTAGTGTCTTACTGTCAGCTTCTTAGATGTAATCAAGATCACAGGCAGATAGCCTTTGTTTGGGGGGTTTCTGAAGCCTCCCTGGCCAACAACTCCTGGTAAGGCAGCCCACACCTGGCACTGAAGCCTTCATCTACCAATGTGTCCTAGCCAGCCATAAAGCTTTCAAAGATTCTATGATTATCCTTGGCTTTGGTAGTCCCTTTAATGAATTTTACTATTTATCTTTATTTTTTTTGGGGTGTAATGAATATCCCTCCAGTAGATCTCACATTTTTTAGTCAGTCAAGAGGGATACAAAGGAAGCTGCCAGGCAAGTCCCATAAGGAGTCATTACCATAATAATTAGCTCTCCTCTCTACTGGGAGGAGAGATGAAAAGTCTCTCACACCTGAGTTTAAATAAAACCCAGGAACAGCTTTCATTAAGACAGATTGTGAGCAGTTGTTTTAATTTGAAAAATAGAACCCAGATCGATGCCAGCAGGAAATGTGAATTGGGTACATGTGCCCAGGCATAGTGTGATACCTGATCTGCCAAACTATTGGTAGTCAGGACAGCACACGGAAGGGCCACCAGTAGCCCATGGCTGGCATGGTTCCTGGAGGTCTCAGGCTCTCTACCTGTCACCCAAGCAACCTAAAGTTCCCCCATGTCACACTATATGTTGGTTCCTGGCAAAACAGCATTTTCCTGGGCTTCTTACATTTCTCCTTGATATTCAAACATGGAAAACTCTCTTCTGGTGGCTCCTTGTCCATTCTTTATAGTCCAAGGATGGACACTTCTCACCAGCACACAGATTGGTTGTGGCTCTGTATGTGGAAATACACAAGCCATCCCTCTTCCCAAGGTCAGCAGGGAATCTGGACCCTTCCATTCTCCAGACATTGGATCTCACCAAAGTATCCTTGGTGCTTCATTATGCCCTGGCAGATGACTCCAATGCCTGTGTACTGGAGGTACCATGTCCATTTTCCAAAAGTGACAGAAAATACACAGCAAAGTGTGCTCTGCACACAGAATTGTAGGGGGAGAATGCATAGGGAGGGCTTCCTTTTTTCTTTTTGTAATTGTTCCTTCAAAGTTTTATGTATTCTTTTAACAGTGCATTGGTCCTGGGGATTATAAGAAATACCAGTTATGTGAGAGATATTTCAAAAATTGTAGAAGTGCTTAAACTGGACACTGGTATATGCTGGGCTATTATCAGTTTTTAATTGATGTTGGGCACCAATAACCAATATGCAGCAGAGCAGGTATTGACAAACTTTGGCTGCATATTCTCCTGCCATAGGAGTAGCTGTTAAAGAATGGGAATAGGTGTCCACAGTAAGATGCAAGTACTTGAAATGACCAAAAGAAGAGTAATCAGTAATGTCCATTTGCAAAGAGACTTTAGGTCATGGGGATTAAATCCCAAAGGCTGGAGAGGGCCCAAAGATAGAAATGGTGCACAGGTCTTGCAGTTATGTACTAATTGTTTACATTGACCCATTGTTAAAGAGGGAAACATCTGATGTAGGCTATGAGCTGATTGATGGAATTGAGGGTGCAAGTGAGTAGTTTGCAAAAGAACAATAGCAGGGGGATGGAGTGCAGTGGTGGCAGTGTACAGTCAGTAAAACATCCAATTGATGTTATACATTTGTAATTCCATTAGTTACTTTTAATATAAACATTATATACCATGAGATAAACAACAATGACCTTTCTTGAAATTAGTTTATCCCTCAGTTGTTCTTAAATTTAGGATGTCTTTACTCTTAGGCTGTTTGATTATATTAATAGGCTTGAGTCTGGAATGGAAGGGCCAATTCCATCCCAGAGTCAAACGTTCAGTGATCTCAAACGTATGTGATTACACACCAACAACTTATATAAGACAAACTAAGAACTGATAGTACCAAAAGTATTAAGTAAATGGGTTTTATGAGGTGAATTTATCTACGGTTGTTTGTAGTTGACTCTTTAATACACAGGAACCTGGAAAGTCATAAGGGGTTAAACCATAAGCAAGCACTCACACACACACACCCACACACCCACATGTGTGCACACGCACACACACACACACACACACAGTGTAAAAAGGAAAAATTTATTAGGCTGACCTGAGGAGAAGAAATTACATTATTGTTCAATACCAAAGGAGAAATATAAAAGAGTTCCCCAAACCTCCATTTAAATTCTGTTGGTTGAAAACCTTTTTTCCCCAGAGCATCAGGTTTAGGAATACATTAACACTTTTGATATGGGTTAAATGAAAATAACAGAATAAAAATTTATGCCTATGATTTAAGGTAAAATATCCATATATATTTACTTAAAGATGTTTAGGGTACCTGGGTTTATAAACAAAGATATTTATATTTTGATTAGGCATGCCAGAATGGAATTTTTAACCCAATAGATATTTTGTGCTCAAGAATGGAGAAAAATATTTACTTAGCCACAGATGAAAACCACTGTGAAACACAGCTACATGCTTCTATCCAAAGGCAGGTCAAAACAATGACACCAGGTGGTACCTTTACAATATTCCAGCTACAAACATCTTTGAAAATTAGGAGAAATGGCAGAGGAAAAAATTGCTCCTTTTGAAATTTCTTGTTGCTTTAGGTGTGGAGAGCCCAATTTGCATTAGAAAAAGATGAAAAAAGCCAGAGCTCAAACAGCCTGGGCAGATAAAGTTTAAAACCCACCAGCACCAGAGCCAGAGAACACAAGGGCCTTAGAATCCAGGTTCTGGCTGGGAGTTGTTCCAGGTGAACACCAAGCCCCACTGATTGGAGTGCTGTCCTTAATGTATCTAGAGCAGTACTCTTAGGACCAATGAAATTCCCTCTGGCACCTAGACAACATGTGGAGCGCTGCTTGGTGCTCCCACTTGGGGCTGGAGCCACAGAAAAACTGCAGGCTCACAAGTGACCCACCTGGCCACACTTCCAGCATTTGGGACCACTTCCCAGGGGGTACATGGCAGAAGCAAGAGCAAGGGTCTGTGCCAATGCCACTGCATCAGAGGCTCTTGTGTCTTCGGGAATGGGAGTACCACTTCCCAGTGGCCATATACATTGGAAGAAAGTAGTTATAAGGAAGAAAAGAAGACATATAGCAGAGAACCAGATGGTCCATTGCAGCATCCCACAGTTGCTCATCTTGAGTGAGGCTCCCTAAAATATAAGGTCCCCATCCTGCTAGGATTCTGGGGTAAACATACCCGAATTTCCCAGTTTGCTTCACATCCCTGTTTGGGCACTACTTGTGGTGGTTGGTGATCCTGCATGGGAGCAGGTTTTGAAGAGGGTGCATGCATGAGACTGCTCCAGCACTTCTTGGGGATACACATTACAGGGTGCAAGTCTGATTTAGTCTATACAACAGGCAAGTAACTTTGGTTTTGCTAAGTGGACACTCTATAAGACACCATCCCCATTTGTAACCTGTTTCCTGGTTTGATAGCTTTGAAGGCCACAACTACAATGAAGGTCTTTGCTAAAATAGCAGAAATAGCAACAGAAAACCATAAACATATATCCACCAATATCAGGTACAGCCAATTTCATAAAAAAGTACTAGATGACATTATGACATAGGTTAACCCCAACACAGTAATATTAAGCGCATTCAATACCCAACTCTCAAATACACAGACCAAATTGACAAATAAAAACTAAATACAGCTGAATTAAAGGATACCTTACATCAAATGGACCTAAAGACATGCTCATAAAACTATGCCTGACTTAAGCACCAAAGGAATACACATGTCTTACTATGTCCTTGGGGAACTGTCTCTAAAAATGACCTCATTCTGAGGCCTCAAAACAAATTGTCAACACAATACAAAAAAGGGAAAATTTTCCAGATTTCTATCCATATTACAAACAAAATTAAAGCTTAAAATTAACACCAAAAGTGTGCTCTAGCAATTACATGAACTCAAAGAGGTAATAAAAACATAATCCCTGGGGGCCTGTAGAGATGGCCTACTCGTTGACGAGTGCTATCTGCATTTGCAGAGGACCCGGGTTGATGCCCAGCCCCCACATTGCCGATGGCAGCTAAGAACTGTCTGTAACTCCGTCCAGGGGAAGTCAATACTCTCTTCTGACCTCCACGGCATTGCACAGCACGGGGGCACGGACCTACATGCAGGACAGTACATTCATTACACATGGAAGAATAAATAATATAAAATTACAAAAAATAAAAATAACTACATTTTTTTTAATTGTGTGGTTGTACCTTAATTCTAAGAAGTACATTAAAAAAAATAAAAGTTATTCTGGACATGAAAATGAAAAAGGATAATACAAAAAAACAATACCTCCGGGACCAATTTAAAAGCAATAAGAGGGAATTTTAGTTCTAAGTGCCTACTTTAAAACAAAAAACACCAAATAATGTCTTAACACATGCAACTCAAGAAGATAGAAAGGCAAGAACAAATAAATCCAAAGCCCAGCAAAAGAGAAGGAAATAAGTTCTTGAAATATATTAATAAGACAGAAATACTTTTTATCCCATTAACCAAAAGAAAGAAAGAGCATATCCAAAGCAACAAAATTAGACATGAAAGTGGAAAGACCACACAGATACAAAAATGATTCCAGAACATTGTAAGGGGCATACTTAAAAACATACTCTATTGTACTTTGAAAACCTACAAGAAATCACCGATGAATATCTAAACTTAGTGGGAACCAATCCAAGTTAAACCAAGGAAACAATCAAGAGCTAAACTGATGGCATAGCATATAATGAAATTTGCAAACTGTAATAAAACAGCCCTCCCCAAACAAAAATGCTTCAAACCCCAGTATAGATAATAACAATTCCTACCAGCCTATCAAGGATCCACAGCCAGAATTAAAGTCAAAAATTGACAAATGGGGAACTCATTAAACTCAAAAAGCTCTGTACATCACAAAAAGAAACAAAATCAAGGAAGTGAAGAGAAATCCCACAAGAGTGGGAGGAAACCTTCACATGCCGACACATCTGAACAAAGCATTGATTTCCACGAATATACTAAAACTACTCAAAAAAACAAAGAAGAAAGAAAATCAAATGACCACTCAATAGATGGACGCAAATGAGCTAACAAAGATTCACAGTGAGGAATTAGAGATAGTTGAGAACACACCTAAGAAGTTTCAACATCACTAATCATTAAGGAAATGCAAATCAAAACCACTTTAAGATATCATCGTACTCCAATAAGACTGGCTAGGATCAAGCAAAAACAAATGATTACCACGTGCTGGTGAGGTTGTTTTCTTTTTTTTTTTTTTTTTTTTTTTTTTTTTTTTTTTTTTTTTTTCTTTTGGGGAAGGGGAACACTCATCCCACTGCGGTGGGAATGTAACTCGTACAGCCACTATGCGAAAGTCAGTGTGGAGCAACCTTCGAGAAGACTTGGAAATGAACTTTCCATCTGACCCAAGCAATACCCCCTCCTTAGTCCCACCCCACTGCAGAGATACATGCACGGCCAGTATTTATTCTCAGCATCTCTTCACAATAGCAAGAGCTGGAACCAACCACAAATGCCCCCAAACTGAGAAGTGGATAGAGAAATCATGGTATCTTCACAATGGCTTCTACGTCAGCAGTAAAGAAAGATGCACATATGAGCTTTGCAGGAAAAATGGCTGGAGCTTAGAGGACATTATGCTGATTGAATTAACAAAACCGTCCCAGAAAACACAAACGATGAATGGTTATCCCTCGTCTGTGGATGTTAGTGCCAATACCTATTGTAATATATTTCCTGTGCACACCCTTGAGCTTTTGTCCAAAAGCGGCTGGGCAGTGATGATTATTGGAAACAACAACAACAACAACAACAACAAACAACGGGGCAACAACAGAAAGGACTTGCATGAAGACTAACTGAAACAGTGAACTTCTGCACCAAAACAGTCAACTTCCTCAAAGGAGAAATTAAAAACTAGAAACAGAGATTGAGAAACAAACAAAAAAAAATGTTTGGCAGAATGCATGAGCTCTTTGGGTGGGGGAATGCGGCGGACATGGGTCTGAATTGATAAAAAAAGTTTTTTTTTCACTTTTAGAAGCGCTTTAATAAAAGACGTTTTTAAATAAAAAAAATAAAAAAGTTTCATATCTTAGCCATCAGGAGGATGCAAATCCAAACTACCAATTTAAAATATCTGTTTACTCTAATAGAATTGGAGTCACACAAGAAAATTAAATAACAACAAATTTTGGCAAAAGATCCTGGTAAAAGGGAACCTTGATATGCTGATGCTAAGGGTGAACTTGTCTTCTGTATATGAAAATCACCAAGAACGTTTCTCACAAAATGGAAAATAGATCATGACCTATATACACTCTCAGTATTTACTTAGTTATTTAGTCATGTGATTGATTTTGAGAAGAAAGTCTACGAGATGCTGAAAAAAAATGTGGATTCTTTGTGTCTTGGAGAATATTTGATAGAAGTGTTTAGGTCTGTCTTGATGGATGGAGGGGGGGTGATCCACCTAGTAACAGGTGTGTGATCTTGTGTAGGGTATGCATGTGAGACACATCTTTGGGGACACTTACATGTCAGAGGGTGCAATCTGATTTATTCTATACAACAGGCCATTTATACTGGTATTGTGACTTCCCAGCTAGCCGCTCTCCAGGCCAGCCCACCTCTGACATTCGCGCAATGCTTCCACGCCGTAGGGTGATTCCAGGAAAGGATGTTGTAAGTGAGCAAGTCACGCTCATGACCCCAAGCATGTGCAAGCCTGCATGTCCACATCTCCCCCTTGCTGATGTTTTGCCTCATAGAAGTGGTGATCAGTTTCCTTTTTATGGCCTGAATGGCCAAGTCTATGCTAAAAAGCACTAGAGAGTAATCATTGCCCAAGCTAAACATCCAAATACGAGGTAAATCAATTTAGTAAACATAACTATAAACCAAAAATACAATTCCATATCTGTGAACCCATAATTAATCAAGCATCCTGTGTCCAATTTTATACAGAGCAGCAGAGAATGAAGGAATCTGGTTATACTCTAAGGTCTTCAAGTCCAGTTGAATAGGTGTTGACACAAGCGTGCTGACCAAATGAAAGTCTAGTCCATATTGTGCTTGAGATCGAGTAATTCTACCCCTCCTCCTTTGTCCCTTAGAAGGCTGGCATGCCAACCTCTTTTCCATGTAAAGTCCTGGGCCTTGGAGGAGAGAGCCAGAGAGTCTCTGAGATGACACATCAAGCTTGGTTGTGCTAAGTCGTTTTGGTAGTGACTGGTGTCTCACTCAGGAGTCCCCCTCTAATTCTACTAGAAAACGCAAATAGTAAGAAGCACAGAGATTTATAACAAACATTAACCATTACAATAATTTATGTTATTGGGTCAAACACAATTTTTTGGATGGTGTTTTAATTTGGGAACTGTGGCTTTTTGTGCAAAAGGATGGCAATAACTTTCTGTTGTTGTTTGTGTATAATACTCTTTCTAGCCACTAGAGGGGTACCAAGCTTGCGCTATCAGTCCTGTGTACTCGTGTCAAAAGAGTGGGCATTAGATCTAATTAGCATCTTGGTGCCTACTGCCACTCCAACTTTTGACTGTGATGGTGACTTAGGAGGTTCTGCAGTTAGAACTCCAGAGACTAATTTCCTTCCAGTGATCTGCATAATGCTCTCTGCACCATGTAGGCTATCTGTCCATTTGCAAGCACAAGGCCTCAGCACACAGTTTTCCTTTTTCAACCAAGTAGTGTCTTACTGTCAGCTTCTTAGATGTAATCAAGATCACAGGCAGATAGCCTTTGTTTGGGGTTTCTGAAGCCTCCCTGCCACAACAACTGCCATTGGTTAAGGCAGCCCCCACCTGGACCACTGAAGCCTTCATCTACCAATGTCGTCCTAGGCCAGCCATAAAGCTTGTCAAAGATTCTATGATTATCGCTTGGCTTTGGTAGTCCCTTTTGAATAATTTTCTTTTTAAGTCTTTATTTTTTTTGGGTGTATATGAATATCCCTCCAGTAGATCTCACATTTTTTAGTCAGTCAAGAGGGATACAAAGGAACGCTGCCAGGCAAGTCCTCATAAGGAGTCATTACCATAATTAATTAGCTCTCCTCTCTTACTGGGAGGCAGAGATGAAAAGTCCTCTCAACACTGATTTAAATAAAACCCAGGAACAGCTTTCATTAAGACAGATTGAGCAGTTGTTTTTAATTTGAAAATAGAACCCAGATCGATGCCAGCAGGAAACGTGATATTGACATACTGGTCACGTGCTACATAATGTATAGAGCCAGCGATTAGTAATGCTTCTGACCCTGTGCGATCGTGTGATACCTGATCTGCCAAACTATCTGGTAGTCAAGGACAGCACGACGGAAGGGCCACCAGTAGCCCATGGCTAGGCCATGGTTTCCTGGAGGTCTCAGCGCTCTCTACCTGTCACCCAAGCAACCTAAAGTTCCCCCATGTCACACTATATGTTGGTTTCCTGGCAAAACAGCATTTTCCTGGGCTTCTACATTTTCGTCCTTGATATTCAAACAGAAAACTCCTCTGGTGCTCCTTGTCCAGTCTTTTATAGTCCAAGGACGGACACTTCTCAGCAGCACACAGATTGGTTGTGGCTCTGTATGTGGAAATACACAAGCCATCCCTCTTCCCAAGGTCAACAGAGGATCTGGACCCTTCCATTCTCCAGACATTGGATCTCACCAAAGTATCCATGGTGCTTCATTATGCCCTGGCAGATGACTCCAATGCCTGTGTACTGGAGGTACCATGTCCATTTTCCAAAAGTGACAGAAAATACACAGCAAAGTGTGCTCTGCACACAGAATTGTAGGGGGAGAATGCATAGGGAGGGCTTCCTTTTTTCTTTTTGTACATTGTTCCTTCAAAGTTTTATGTATTCTTTTAACAGTGCATTGGCCCTGGGATTATAAGAAATTCCAGTTATGTGAGAGATATTTCAAAAATTGTAGAAGTGCTTAAACTGGACACTGGTATATGCTGGGCTATTACAGTTTTTAATTGATGGCACCAATAACCAATATGCAGCAGAGCAGGTATTGACAAACTTTGGCTGCATATTCTCCTGCCATAGGAGTAGCTGTTAAAGAATGGGAATAGGTGTCCACAGTAAGATGCAAGTACTTGAAATGACCAAAAGAAGAGTAATCAGTAATGTCCATTTGCAAAGAGACTTTAGGTCATGGGGATTAAATCCCAAAGGCTGGAGAGGGCCCAAAGATAGAAATGGCGCACAGGTCTTGCAGTTATGTACTAATTGTTTACATTGACCCATTGTTAAAGAGGGAAACATCTGATGTAGGCTATGAGCTGATTGATGGAATTGAGGGTGCAAGTGAGTAGTTTGCAAAAGAACAATAGCAGGGGGATGGAGTGCAGTGGTGGCAGTGTACAGTCAGCAAAACATCCAATTGATATTATACATTTTGTAATTCCATTATGCCTACTTTTAATATAAACATTATATACCATGAGATAAACAACAATGACCTTTTTGAAATTAGTTTATCTCAGTTGTTCTTAAATTTAGGATGTCTTTACTCTTAGGCTGTTTGATTATATTAATAGGCTTGAGTCTGGAATGGAAGGGCCAATTCCATCCCAGAGTCAAACGTTCAGTGATCTCAAGCGTATGTGATTACACACCAACAACTTATATAAGACAAACTAAGAACTGATAGTACCAAAAGTATGAAGTAAATGGGTTTTATGAGGTGAATTTATCTACGGTTGTTTGTAGTTGACTCTTTAATACACAGGAACCTGGAAAGTCATAAGGGTTAAACCATAAGCAAGCACTCACACCACACACACCCACACACCACATGCGTGCAACGCACACACACACAACACACACACAGTGTAAAAAGGAAAAATTTATTAGGCTGACCTGAGGAGAAGAAATTACATTATTGTTCAATACCAAAGGAGAAATATAAAAGAGTTCCCCAAACCTCCATTTAAATTCTGTTGGTTGAAAACCTTTTTTCCCCAGAGCATCAGGTTTAGGAATACATTAACACTTTTGATATGGGTTAAATGAAAATAACAGAATAAAAATTTATGCCTATGATTTAAGGTAAAATATCCATATATATTTACTTAAAGATGTTTAGGGTACTGGGTTTATAAACAAAGATATTTATATTTTGATTTAGGCATGCCAGATGGAATTTTTAACCCAATAGATATTTTGTGCTCAAGAATGGAGAAAAATATTTACTTAGCCACAGATGAAAACCACTGTGAAACACAGCTACATGCTTCTATCCAAAGGCAGGTCAAAACAATGACACCAGGTGGTACCTTTACAATATTCCAGCTACAAACATCTTTGAAAATTAGGAGAAATGGCAGAGGAAAAAATTGCTCCTTTTGAAATTTCTTGTTGCTTTAGGTGTGGAGAGCCCAATTTGCATTAGAAAAAGATGAAAAAATCCAGAGCTCAAACAACCTGGGCAGATAAAGCTTAAAACCCACCAGCACCAGAGCCAGAGAACACAAGGGCCTTAGAATCCAGGTTCTGGCTGGGAGTTGTCCCAGGTGAACACCAAGCCCCACTGATTGGAGTGCTGTCCTTAATGTATCTAGAGCAGTACTCTTAGGCCCAATGAAATTCCCTCTGGCACCTAGACAACATGTGGAGCGCTGCTTGGTGCTCCCACTTGGGGCTGGAGCCACAGAAAAACTGCAGGCTCACAAGTGACCCACCTGGCCACACTTCCAGCATTTGGGACCATTTCCGAGGGGGTACATGGCAGAAGCAAGAGCAAGGGTCTGTGCCAATGCCACTGCATCAGAGGCTCTTGTGTCTTCGGGAATGGGAGTACCACTTCCCAGTGGCCATATACATTGGAAGAAAGTAGTTATAAGGAAGAAAAGAAGACATATAGCAGAGAACCAGATGGTCCATTGCAGCATCCCACAGTTGCTCATCTTGAGTGAGGCTCCCTAAAATATAAGGTCCCCATCCTGCTGGGATTCTGGGGTAAACATACCCGAATTTCCCAGTTTGCTTCACATCCCTGTTTGGGCACTACTTGTGGTGGTTGGTGATCCTGCATGGGAGCAGGTTTTGAAGAGGGTGCATGCATGAGACTGCTCCAGCACTTCTTGGGGATACACATTACAGGGTGCAAGTCTGATTTAGTCTATACAACAGGCCCATGGATTCAAGTTGAATGTGGACCTGCCAGCAGCAACCCAGACCCTCCCAACACACACACACACACACACACACACACACCACACACACNACACACACACACACATATGCATATATATATATATATATATATATATATATATATGCTAGAAATACCAGGACCCACAAGGCAGGCCAAAAACTACACATAACAGGTTCTGGGGAATCTGATGACTTTTTATGACCTCCCTGAGTACTGCACTAAATGGATTCACTGACATGCATGCAGGCAGTAGACTCATACACATAAAATAAAAGTAATAAATAAAATATTTTAATGAATGTTTATTTATATATTGTTTGTTTCATAGAAATTATGTCAATAAATTCCTTTGACTTATGAAGGAACTTGTGCAAGTAACGTTTTTCCTTGAATTGTCAGTTGCTCTCAACAGGATTACATAGCATTTGGGGAGAAATATGCAGCTCAGTAAGCCAGCACTGGAGGCCAAGATGGAAAGAATCTCCACAGCCACCATGGTCTTGCCTTTGGTGCTCAGATAGGTGGGTATGAAAGAAACCCACACACTGCAGAAAACCACCATGCTGAATGTGATCATCTTGGCCTCATTGAAGCTGTCTGGTAGTCTCCGAGCCAGAAAAGCAATCACTAAGCTCAGAGTAGCCAGAAATCCCAAGTACCCAAGGACACAGTAGAAGGCAATGGTGGATCCCTCATTACACTGAAGGATGATCTGCCAAAACTCTGCCTGTGTGTCAGTGTCAGGGAAGGGAGGACAGGTTCCTAGCCAGACTGTGCAGATGCACACTTGAATGAAGGAACCACAGAAGACTATGACATTTGAGAGTTGGGTCACCCTCCCCATTTGTAACCTGTTTCCTGGTTTGATAGCTTTGAAGGCCACAACTACAATGAAGGTCTTTGCTAAAATAGCAGAAATAGCAACAGAAAACACAACTCCAAATAACATTTGTCTCAAGATATAGGTGCCTGGTCCAGGTTGGCTAATAAACGCCAATGAGCAAAAGAAACAGAGCATCAGAGAAATGAGAAGAACGTAACTAAGATTTCTGTTATTTGCTTTGACAATTGGTGAGTCCCGATACTGGATAAATAATCCTAAAACCAGAGCAGAGCAGACTTTCTCATCAGTTAAATATTGATTATGTTAGCTGCATGAATGGGTTTGGGAACATTAAATAAGGTTATGCTTTTGTAGCCAGGCATAGTGTCATGCACCTTTAATTCCAGCACTCAGGAGGCAGAGTGGGACGTGAATCTTTGTAAGTTCAAGGCCAGCCTGGTCTACATAGTAAGTTACAAGACACATGGGGCTGTTACAAGACACAGTAGTCCCTGTCTCAAAAAGGTAAAAAAAGATTATGCTTTTATAATGCATTTCCTAGTTTTTGGTCTATAATATAGAGAAAGGTCAAAAAAATTATCCATTATTACTCAGCAGAAATAATAGAGCAGTTAGTGAAAAGAATGAGGTAGAAAGAAAAGAAATTGACTTGAATGAAATATGCTAAAGGTTAAACTCGGCCAGAGACAATGGCATAGTCCTATAGTCCCAATAACCCAAGAGACTGAGGCAGGAGGACTTTTTGAGACCAGTCTGGGGAGCATAGCAAGACCATGTCTCAAAGGAAACCAAATGAACCGAAATGAGATGAAATGAAATGAAACCAAACCAAACCAAATGAAACAAAACCAAACCAAAACAAATAACAACAGCAATAAAATGACTAGGATGACATCAAGGATTTTTTAAAAGGAATGTGACTTATTTATGTAAATGTACACATATCTTTAAGTGTTACGATATTGCCCCATGTGTCATTGGGCATCATTTCCTCATTTCATTTCATTTGCAGAATTACCTGTTTCATTTGCAATCTCCCCATCTGGACAAGGAATACAATCAAAACAACAAAATGGTTTTCCTTCCATAGATATTTTTCTGAAACCAATTCGACAACTTGAACTGCAGCGAGCAATGGGAGGCTGTGTAGGACACAGGGGAGGAGGGAAACCAGTTAACAGACAAAAGTCAGAAGAAGCATTTAGATTAGATGGTAGATTTTAGGAGTCATTCTCTGTGTGGTAACAACCAAGAACTATAGTGATTTTAGAAAGACTTAAATGGCCAAATATCTCTTGGAGAACAAAATGTTCCTGTTATTGTGAGGGAACATATTTAATAAAAATTAAAATGAATATGCCTGTAGTATTTAAATTATAATAACAAAATGACTGTATTTGTTTACAGAGATTATTTTATCCCCATTCCTCATTTTCTTTCTTTCATCAGAATCAATCACTTATTTCTTCTAGTGCTGCAAATAAACTACTCTAGAAAGATGCTCAATTTGCTTTTCCTTAGCATGAAGGCCACAGGTGTATTTTGTCATTATAAGGATAAGCAGAATTAATCAGGAATTTTTAGAGTGACTCTGAGGCCAGAAAGTTCCAGTACTTGGCATTAGAAAGGGTAAATTAAGATAGATTCCAGAGTAATGGAATTCAGCAGTTCCCATAAACCTTGAACTCTGAGGAACTTCATTCTGACACACGACACTGATTTTAGACACTTACTTCACTGTGGTGTTTACCCCACGATACCAGTTTATCATTTAAGGAAAAATGTTGAACAATGTGTGATTCAAAGATGAACTCTCCAACTTTCACTTGAGCTGTTGTCTTGTTCATGAACGACCAGTAATTAAAGATGTCAAGCTTGGTTGTTGAATTTTCCTCCTTCACAACTTTCTCCTTTTCAGCACTTCTTTCAAGTTGGCTCCTTTGAAGGAATTCATGGAGCTAAAAGTAAAAAAAGTAACTTTCAGAATGTGAGCTACAAAGCAGATAAATAGATTCAAACCTTATTACTTCAACTGCTATCTCTTGTCTATATGTCACTGTGGATTTCATGACTGTTTTATCTACAAACTTTTATAATAGGGTTAATTCATAGCAGAAGTAGTGGTATTTATTTTGTACATATTGTCACATACATACTCAGTTGATGAATAGGATCTTAATTTTACAAATTTGAAACCTGAATTTTTCAGAATCATGTCAGTCATAATAGCAGGAAGTCTGGCACTAGGTTATAATGTTTAAGAAAACAGGAAAGCAATTTGGATGTGTTATTTAAAACTCTATGCATAATAGCACTTCCAGAAAAAAAGTTTCTTTCTTTTACCAATACAAATCTTTTCAGAAATAATAAGGCAATACTATAAAATTTTAGCCATTTAAGAATAAAAATTGTTTGTCTAGCATGTTGGCACAGGCCTTTAATCCCAGCACTAGTGAGGCATTGGCAGATGCATCTCTTTGAGATATGAAGCAGCCTGGTCTACATAATGAGTTCCTGGGAAGCTGTGGCTACAGGAAGACTCTGCCTCAAAAATAAATAAATAAATAAATAAATAAATAAATAAATAAATAAATATTGCATTTAAGGAGGGAGGGGCGAGTAGATCACATGTGATATTACAATAGAGAGAGGAAGTACTGGGAGTGCCAAGGATAAAGAGGGTGGAGGATGGGAGGGCAGAGAGAGTGTTGGAGTTTAAAAATCCCATAGGTGTATGAAGGAGTCACATGGATACCTCTTGCATTATAAGGCATATTTAAAAGCTTAGTTTAAATAGAGTTTGAACAGAGAGCCCATAAGTATTAATTGAAAAATCACAGTTTCTGGTTTGGAGTAGCTCCCTATGAGTTGCTAGAGAGTCAGTTCCTAGAGGACCACAAAACTATATAGGGTATGCTCATTGACCTTGGTTCCCCATAAGACCTGGATAATAATCAAACATCTGGGATGCAGGTCACACAGAAAACATGCTGGGACTGAGGTGGAAGTTTCCTCTCTGTTGGCTGCATTCCACAGCTCCAGAAGTTGCTGTGTAGCATTTGAGGGAGAAAAATCAGCAATGTTCTTCCCCCCTTGAACCTGGCATACTTTAATACCAAATTCCAGGGTAAAATATATCCACTGTTGTGAGAGTGGTACAACTGTCATGGAGTAAACCACTGCTTACTGATTGATGAGGCTGTCTTACAGGAAGGATTTCATGCCCTATACTGTGGGTCTGGTCAAAGAGCCATGGCTGTGAGGTCATAAGATGTAGTAGTTTGCATAAACATCTCCATAAGCTCCAAGTGGTTGAATACCTTGTCTGGCTTGGTGGCATTGTTGGAGGAGGCTTAGGAGGTATAAACTTACTCATGGAAGCATGTCACTGGGGGTGGGCTTAGGAGTTCATAACCTTGCACACTTTGAATACCTTTCTCTCTTTCCTTCCCATGCCTGAAGAGAAGAGTGCTCAACTTTCTGCTCTGGCCACGTCTAACATAATGCTTTGTCTCTGGAACAGTAAGCCAAATAATGTTTTCTTTCTATAAGTTGCGTTGATCATGGTATTTTAACATAGCAACAGAGGTGTAACTAATAGGTACTAGAAGTAAACTTTGGTTTTGCTAAGTGGACACACTATAAGACAGACTCCTAAAGCTTTATGCACAGATTAGTGTTTTTCTCAGTCTTGACCAAAAAACTTTCATTTGCTGTGAATAGTGGTAAATACAGACTCATGACTGGTTGAGATTCTTGAGAAAAAAATGACAGTTGAGTGTTTAGCCTTAAATGAGATACCCACATCAGCAACTTCATTGGCATGATTGTGGGAGAAATCCCAGGGAATGCCTCACGTGAGAGGGGGTAGAGAAAATACAAGAGCCAAATAATGGAGAGTAGGCCCATGAAATGCCATTTTAAGGGTATAACATGGCTAGAAAGTTCACAGGCCATAGGGGAAAACCTATGACTACTATTTTGTTAAATGGAAATGGTATTAAACTGAGTCCTTATGATCTACTGTTTTAACTATAAATGTAATTGAGTACATCACTCAGTTCTTACCAGAGGAGCTTATTCTTGCAGCAGGTATTGATTAACACAGAGACCCATAACTGGACAATCTGTAGAGAATAAGAGACTAGGGAATGCTTAGCCCTAAATGAGACCCCTGTATCACACCCTAACTTTCCATGGCTCAGGGATCATTGCAGAAGAAAGGACAGAATGTTTGGACGAGCCAGAGGTGGTAGATGAATCTAATGAAACTACATAGTCAGGACACCAGTGGGTAGTTGGCAATATGAACCTACAGCATTTGTGAAAGTATGCACAACAGTTACACAAGCCACAGGCAGACAAAAAATTCCAGAATGTGTGGAGGAGGTAGAACAGAAGCTGATTTTAGACACTTACTTCACTGTGGTGTTTACCCCACGATACCAGTTTATCATTTAAGGAAAAATGTTGAACAATGTGTGATTCAAAGATGAACTCTCCAACTTTCACTTGAGCTGTTGTCTTGTTCATGAACGACCAGTAATTAAAGATGTCAAGCTTGGTTGTTGAATTTTCCTCCTTCACCACACACACACACACACACATATGCATATATATATATATATATATATATATATATATATGCTAGAAATACCAGGACCCACAAGGCAGGCCAAAAACTACACATAACAGGTTCTGGGGAATCTGATGACTTTTTATGACCTCCCTGAGTACTGCACGAAATGGATTCACTAACATCATGCAGGCAGTACACTCATACACATAAAATAAAAGTAATAAATAAAATATTTTAAAAGAATATTTACATATTGTTTGTTTCATAGAAACTATGTCAATAAAGTCCTTTGACTTATGAAGGATCTTGTGCAAGTAATCTTTTTCCTTGAATTGCCAGTTGGTCTCAACAGGATTACATAGCACTTGGGGAGAAATATGCAGCTCAGTAAGCCAGCACTAGAGGCCAGGATGGAAAGAATTTCCACAGCCACCATGGTCTTACCTTTGGTGCTCAGGTAGGTGGGTATGAAAGAAACCCACACACTGCAGAAAACCACCATGCTGAATGTGATCATCTTGGCCTCATTGAAGCTGTCTGGTAGTCCCTGAGGCAGAAAAGCAATCACTAAGCTCAGAGTAGCCAGAAATCCCAAGTACCCAAGGACACAGTAGAAGGCAATGGTGGATCCCTCATTACACTGAAGGATGATCTGCCAAAACTCTGCCTGTGTGTCAGTGTCAGGGAAGGGAGGACAGGTTCCTAGCCAGACTGTGCAGATGCACACTTGAATGAAGGAACCACAGAAGACTATGACATTTGAGAGTTGGGTCACCCTCCCCATTTGTAACCTGTTTCCTGGTTTGATAGCTTTGAAGGCCACAACTACAATGAAGGTCTTTGCTAAAATAGCAGAAATAGCAACAGAAAACACAACTCCAAATAACATTTGTCTCAAGATATAGGTGCCTGGTCCAGGTTGGCTAATAAACGCCAATGAGCAAAAGAAACAGAGCATCAGAGAAATGAGAAGAACGTAACTAAGATTTCTGTTATTTGCTTTGACAATTGGTGAGTCCCGATACTGGATAAATAATCCTAAAACCAGAGCAGAGCAGACTTTCTCATCAGTTAAATATTGATTATGTTAGCTGCATGAATGGGTTTGGGAACATTAAATAAGGTTATGCTTTTGTAGCCAGGCATAGTGTCATGCACCTTTAATTCCAGCACTCAGGAGGCAGAGTGGGACGTGAATCTTTGTAAGTTCAAGGCCAGCCTGGTCTACATAGTAAGTTACAAGACACATGGGGCTGTTACAAGACACAGTAGTCCCTGTCTCAAAAAGGTAAAAAAAGATTATGCTTTTATAATGCATTTCCTAGTTTTTGGTCTATAATATAGAGAAAGGTCAAAAAAATTATCCATTATTACTCAGCAGAAATAATAGAGCAGTTAGTGAAAAGAATGAGGTAGAAAGAAAAGAAATTGACTTGAATGAAATATGCTAAAGGTTAAACTCGGCCAGAGACAATGGCATAGTCCTATAGTCCCAATAACCCAAGAGACTGAGGCAGGAGGACTTTTTGAGACCAGTCTGGGGAGCATAGCAAGACCATGTCTCAAAGGAAACCAAATGAACCGAAATGAGATGAAATGAAATGAAACCAAACCAAACCAAATGAAACAAAACCAAACCAAAACAAATAACAACAGCAATAAAATGACTAGGATGACATCAAGGATTTTTTAAAAGGAATGTGACTTATTTATGTAAATGTACACATATCTTTAAGTGTTACGATATTGCCCCATGTGTCATTGGGCATCATTTCCTCATTTCATTTCATTTGCAGAATTACCTGTTTCATTTGCAATCTCCCCATCTGGACAAGGAACACAATCAAAACAACAAAATGGTTTTCCTTCCATAGATATTTTTCTGAAACCAATTCGACAACTTGAACTGCAGCGAGCAATGGGAGGCTGTGTAGGACACAGGGGAGGAGGGAAACCAGTTAACAGACAAAAGTCAGAAGAAGCATTTAGATTAGATGGTAGATTTTAGGAGTCATTCTCTGTGTGGTAACAACCAAGAACTATAGTGATTTTAGAAAGACTTAAATGGCCAAATATCTCTTGGAGAACAAAATGTTCCTGTTATTGTGAGGGAACATATTTAATAAAAATTAAAATGAATATGCCTGTAGTATTTAAATTATAATAACAAAATGACTGTATTTGTTTACAGAGATTATTTTATCCCCATTCCTCATTTTCTTTCTTTCATCAGAATCAATCACTTATTTCTTCTAGTGCTGCAAATAAACTACTCTAGAAAGATGCTCAATTTGCTTTTCCTTAGCATGAAGGCCACAGGTGTATTTTGTCATTATAAGGATAAGCAGAATTAATCAGGAATTTTTAGAGTGACTCTGAGGCCAGAAAGTTCCAGTACTTGGCATTAGAAAGGGTAAATTAAGATAGATTCCAGAGTAATGGAATTCAGCAGTTCCCATAAACCTTGAACTCTGAGGAACTTCATTCTGACACACGACACTGATTTTAGACACTTACTTCACTGTGGTGTTTACCCCACGATACCAGTTTATCATTTAAGGAAAAATGTTGAACAATGTGTGATTCAAAGATGAACTCTCCAACTTTCACTTGAGCTGTTGTCTTGTTCATGAACGACCAGTAATTAAAGATGTCAAGCTTGGTTGTTGAATTTTCCTCCTTCACAACTTTCTCCTTTTCAGCACTTCTTTCAAGTTGGCTCCTTTGAAGGAATTCATGGAGCTAAAAGTAAAAAAAGTAACTTTCAGAATGTGAGCTACAAAGCAGATAAATAGATTCAAACCTTATTACTTCAACTGCTATCTCTTGTCTATATGTCACTGTGGATTTCATGACTGTTTTATCTACAAACTTTTATAATAGGGTTAATTCATAGCAGAAGTAGTGGTATTTATTTTGTACATATTGTCACATACATACTCAGTTGATGAATAGGATCTTAATTTTACAAATTTGAAACCTGAATTTTTCAGAATCATGTCAGTCATAATAGCAGGAAGGCTGGCACTAGGTTATAATGTTTAAGAAAACAGGAAAGCAATTTGGATGTGTTATTTAAAACTCTATGCATAATAGCACTTCCAGAAAAAAAGTTTCTTTCTTTTACCAATACAAATCTTTTCAGAAATAATAAGGCAATACTATAAAATTTTAGCCATTTAAGAATAAAAATTGTTTGTCTAGCATGATGGCACAGGCCTTTAATCCCAGCACTAGTGAGGCATTGGCAGATGCATCTCTTTGAGATAAGAAGCAGCCTGGTCTACATAATGAGTTCCTGGGAAGCTGTGGCTACAGGAAGACTCTGCCTCAAAAATAAATAAATAAATAAATAAATAAATAAATAAATAAATAAATATTGCATTTAAGGAGGGAGGGGAGAGTAGATCACATGTGATATTACAATAGAGAGAGGAAGTACTGGGAGTGCCAAGGAAAAAGAGGGTGGAGGATGGGAGGGCAGAGAGAGTGTTGGAGTTTAAAAATCCCATAGGTGTATGAAGGAGTCACATGGATACCTCTTGCATTATAAGGCACATTTAAAAGCTTAGTTTAAATAGAGTTTGAACAGAGAGCCCATAAGTATTAATTGAAAAATCACAGTTCCTGGTTTGGAGTAGCTCCCTATGAGTTGCTAGAGAGTCAGTTCCTAGAGGATCACAAAACTATATAGGGTATGCTCATTGACCTTGGTTCCCCATAAGACCTGGATAATAATCAAACATCTGGGATGCAGGTCACACAGAAAACATGCTGGGACTGAGGTGGAAGTTTCCTCTCTGTTGGCTGCATTCCACAGCTCCAGAAGTTGCTGTGTAGCATCTGAGGGAGAAAAATCAGCAATGTTCTTCCCCCCTTGAACCTGGCATACTTTAATACCAAATTCCAGGGTAAAATATATCCACTGTTGTGAGAGTGGTACAACTGTCATGGAGTAAACCACTGCTTACTGATTGATGAGGCTGTCTTACAGGAAGGATTTCATGCCCTATACTGTGGGTCTGGTCAAAGAGCCATGGCTGTGAGGTCATAAGATGTAGTAGTTTGCATAAACATCTCCATAAGCTCCAAGTGGTTGAATACCTTGTCTGGCTTGGTGGCATTGTTGGAGGAGGCTTAGGAGGTATAAACTTACTCATGGAAGCATGTCACTGGGGGTGGGCTTAGGAGTTCATAACCTTGCACACTTTGAATACCTTTCTCTCTTTCCTTCCCATGCCTGAAGAGAAGAGTGCTCAACTTTCTGCTCTGGCCACGTCTAACATAATGCTTTGTCTCTGGAACAGTAAGCCAAATAATGTTTTCTTTCTATAAGTTGCGTTGATCATGGTATTTTAACATAGCAACAGAGGTGTAACTAATAGGTACTAGAAGTAAACTTTGGTTTTGCTAAGTGGACACACTATAAGACAGACTCCTAAAGCTTTATGCACAGATTAGTGTTTTTCTCAGTCTTGACCAAAAAACTTTCATTTGCTGTGAATAGTGGTAAATACAGACTCATGACTGGTTGAGATTCTTGAGAAAAAAATGACAGTTGAGTGTTTAGCCTTAAATGAGATACCCACATCAGCAACTTCATTGGCATGATTGTGGGAGAAATCCCAGGGAATGCCTCACGTGAGAGGGGGTAGAGAAAATACAAGAGCCAAATAATGGAGAGTAGGCCCATGAAATGCCATTTTAAGGGTATAACATGGCTAGAAAGTTCACAGGCCATAGGGGAAAACCTATGACTACTATTTTGTTAAATGGAAATGGTATTAAACTGAGTCCTTATGATCTACTGTTTTAACTATAAATGTAATTGAGTACATCACTCAGTTCTTACCAGAGGAGCTTATTCTTGCAGCAGGTATTGATTAACACAGAGACCCATAACTGGACAATCTGTAGAGAATAAGAGACTAGGGAATGCTTAGCCCTAAATGAGACCCCTGTATCACACCCTAACTTTCCATGGCTCAGGGATCATTGCAGAAGAAAGGACAGAATGTTTGGACGAGCCAGAGGTGGTAGATGAATCTAATGAAACTACATAGTCAGGACACCAGTGGGTAGTTGGCAATATGAACCTACAGCATTTGTGAAAGTATGCACAACAGTTACACAAGCCACAGGCAGACAAAAAATTCCAGAATGTGTGGAGGAGGTAGAACAGAAGTCTCAGCAATGGCTGAGGATCTATTGGCATCTGATAGCTTCTGGGAGAGGGAGAGTCTTTTTTTTTCACTGATGTGATGCCCAATAGGTTAACCAGATTCCAAGTGTAGACCCACACTCAAAAGCATTTATGGACTACAGATTAGAATTGAAAGGCACTCCCTCCAGGATGCAATTTTTGCCTTATGGGTAAATAAAAACCTCTCATAGATAAAGGCTTGTGCCAGCTCTGGGCTGTCCTACCAGGAGCTGTTGGCAAACAGCCAAACAAATACCATTTGCCTATAACTTCAGGTGCATACAAGAAATGGACAGTAAGAACCTATTGCTGAAGTTACTGCCCTGATGTGAGCTACTCTGCCACACTTCCCTGCTAGGATTCACATGTGAGCAATGTAATACCCCTCTCTTACACTGCTTTTCTCAAGTATTTGGTTCCAGGGACAAAAAAGTCTGATTAATATACCTTTGACCTGATAATGGGTCAAGGCAGTATACCAAGTGGAATTTGTATCTCAATATAAGCTTTTCTCTTAGTGTTAGGAGGTCTGATACAAGAACTTGTCATGTATCTTGGAGAAAATGATCATTTGTTGCAGGTACTGAAATTATAAATCATCATTTACATACCAAAAGTCATGGACTTTTCATCTTATTGCATTTATTTTCCTTACCTTTGGAAAGTTTAGTAACAATCTGCCACAATTGTGAGATCTGTATTAATGATAAGTGTATTTATTTCGTTTAACTGTTCAAACACATTCTAATGGTTCATATCCATTAGAATGTGTTTGAACTCTCAAGAAGAGCTGTATGCAGTATTAAACTGTATATTAGTGACCAGACAAAATGTTATGTGACATTTTAAGGTTAGTTTGTTGTTATCTCTTAGTGTGGGTTGTGTTGGAAGGATTTTGAGAGTTGGAGGGTAGAGGTTGATATGATAATGTTTAATTATAAACATGTAAGAAATTCTCAACAAAGAGTAAATATTAAAAAATAAAAGTTTAATTCTAATTCTGTAAGGTGAAGTATTAGAATTGACTAACAAAAAGCTGATGAATGATGTGGAGAAATAGTTCCACTTGTTTTATTGAGAGACTTGTTAAAAACAAACTTCATGAACTTGCTTACAAATGACTTTAAACTTTCTTCTCTTCCTGGCTATATGCCTGTATAAGATTTAGATTGGTTCCTTCACTATGGGTGATATGTTGTTAAAATAAATCATAGAAATGCTTTAAAATAAAGAAAGGGCTTTTCAAAAAAGAGAAATAATAAGGACATGAAGTCAGTGAGGTTAGCAAAGTGGGGGTGGATGTGGGAGAGTTGGTCTGTGATCAAAATCCATTGCATGAAATTCTCAATTGAATAAAAGTATTTTTAAAAAAGAAGTCAAACATATTATGCAATCTTGATAAAGAGGAGCAAAGTTAGATGCATCATATTTGTCAATCTAAAATTTTTGTGAAACTAAACCAATACAAACATGGTGTAAATGAGATACAGAGACCAAAGGGATAGGATGGAAAGTCCTGAACTAATGTGAATACATGAGGCCATCTATCTTTGACAACGGCAACAATAATAAGCAAAGGGGAAAAGATAGCCTCTTCTAAATGGTGTTGGAAAAATTGATATGTGAAAAAATGCAAGTGGATCTGCTTATGCAATATAAAAATAAAATAAATTTAAAATACATGAAACCCCCCAAACTATAAAACTCAAAGAATAAAAGAAAGGGAAGTCCTATGTCATTGGTTTGATAATGCCTTTTTCTGGTCTTTTTGAGTCATAGTCTCCCTTTAGTCCCACCTGGCCTGGAGCTCACTATGTAGACCAGATGGGCCTTAAATTTACAGAAATCTGCCTGCTTCCGCCTCCTGAGTGCTGGGATTAAAGGCATGTGCCACTATGCCTGGCAAGATAATGACATTTTAAAATATGTCATCAAATGCATAGTCAACTAGGGGCTGCTGAGATGGCTCAGGAGTTAATAATAGTGGCTGCTCTTGCAGAAGACCCAGGTTTGACTCAAAGCAACCACATGGAAGCTAAGAACTGATGGTAACTCCAGTTTCAGGGGATCTGATGCCCTTTTCTGACCTCCATCAGCATAGCATGGAACAGGTGCATGTACATACATGCAGGGAACACTCATAAACATGAATTAAAATTATTTTAGAAAGCATGCTCGACTAAAAGAAAAGTTTACTACACAAAAATAAAAGGCTTCTCCAGAGAAAACAAATCAGGAAACCACAAAGATATATGAATAGATGTTTTCTCAAGAAAGTCACACATGTGGTCACAAAGTATATGAAAGATGACCAGCATCATCAATCTTCAAAGAAGGGGGATCAGCATGAGCCTTCACCTCATATGTGTTAAGATGCTTCATGTCAAAATTCAGAAAGGCTAAGGACTTTTGTGATCCTAAGTTTTGCTTGCTCTAGTAAATAACCTCTAACCCATGTTTTGGTAAGAAACTAAATAAATTCAGAGGATCCCATACAAAAAAGAGAACACATAAGTAAGAGGGGGACTTGTGGGAAAGAAGGATTTCCACAGGAGAGTTAGGGGAATGAAAATAGAATGGGGTGTGGAAATACATAAAACTCATTACATAAATATGTGAAACTATCATATAATAAAAATGAAGATTAAGAGAAAAAGTCAAAGGCATTGATCCAATGGTGGAAGGAGCAGAATTCTTGTACATAGTGGGAAATGCACATTAATACACCAAAAGATAGTTGGATTTATTGGGAAAAGCATACAGGGTGTTGCTGACATGAGTTGAGTTAGTTTTGCACCATTTAAACCAGTTTTATATTAAATGAGTTATTTTTTATTTTACTTTGGTTTAGGTTTGATTTTTAAGACAAGTATAACCTGGGTTTGCTTCAAAAATCACAATCCTCCTGCTTCAGTTTCCTGAGTACTGTGTAGCAGGCATACACCATGCTGCCTATATTACAGGAGCTATTTGTCCTTTTGAAGACCCACTTATCAAAATAAAATATGAAGAACTAGAGAAATGCCTCAGGCTTTAAGAGAACTGACTGCTCTCCAGAGCACCTGGTTGATTCTCAGCATTCACATGACTGCTAACAAACAAGCTTAACTCCAGTTCTAGGGGATCTGAAGATGTCTCTGAGCTCCACTGGCACTGCACAACACAGGTGCACATACATACATTTGGGCAATGCACTTATACACATAAAATAAAAAGGATGTAGTAGATTAAATTAAAAATTAGATATTTGGATCACAAATAACTAAAGTCCCTTAAAACAGGCTATAATTTTGGTTGTAAAACTCCTTTAAATGAAAAATTTTGATATGTTTACAAAATACTAAATATAATAATGAAAAAGATGTATATCTGGTAAAAGACATAAAAATAATTGTCTGAACACACTTATGATCTGATAGGGTCTTTTTTTAAACAACATTCATTGTTTTAGGATAGAAATGTTTATTATATTGAAAATAAGAGCCTATTAAAAGGAGTTTTTAATCTTTAGTTTTAATTTAAGGCTAACTATGAAAAGATCATGAATCAAAACAGAGAAAATGAGCCAGGACCCGTTGCCCTAGGCAAACACATCAAGACTGCTGCTACCTTTCTTGTGAGAGGAGCCATGTGTGCACTTTTAATAAGTGAATCTTCTTCCACTCTGAGTGACAGCTCCTCATGAAGGGCCTGAGCGATGGTGTGCACAGCAGTGTAGATCTTATAACTCTGGGTTGAGGTATTCATGTCCCAAGTATGCAGAGCTCGAGTGGCCAAGGAACCATTTTGTTCACATTGACTCAGTTCCTTGAACAAAAACTTGTTCAAGTATGGACATTCAAATAACACAGACCACACATCCTGGATAGAGATATCATGAGGATATTTCCAAGGTTGAACACTACTCAGAAAATCCTTGAATCCAGGAATTTCATCCACATGAACAGAAAAATATAATGCTCCACCAAAATGTTCATAACTTTCTATTTCTCCAAAGGGTAATAAGAGTGATATCCCAGTCAGAAGTTGTAATCCAGATATTACCAAGAAGAGTATGGGAAAGGATGTTATACATAAATCTCAGAAGAGAATATGTGTCACCAAATGCAACATTGACTCTTGTGAGAGTGAATCTTTCTATAAAAAGTGGACTGTTAACTGTATCTTTAGCAGGAAATTCCCGGATCCTTCGTGCAAATGCAACACATAGTCCATGGTTCATTATTGCTTCTGTCATGTCCCTAAGGAATATTTCTCCTCTCATGTCATCTGGGACCACAATGCCAACCCAGATCCAATGAAAATACAGCAACAATTGGATAATTCCCTGATACAGAGCTATTGGGTTTGTGGGAAATTGGTAAAGAGACTGGAGCTTACGTCTATTCTTGAGACTGATGTCGTAAGGACCATAGCTGATCTGAACAGAAAAATATTTATTGCTTAATAAGAAAATGAATATCATTCTCAAATGATTTAACCTATCCTTTCTCTTAAGGAGAGTCTATAAAAATCAAACAGTTGAGTACTTTTACAAAAAAAATCACTATATATATATATATATATATATATATAT
>VZQC01004771.1:976952-1007798 GCA_009823505.1 Rhizomys pruinosus
TATATATATATATATACCCTGTATAGCAAGGAACACAGTAACAGACAGGAGAGTCCTCCCTTCCAGTGACTGGTCAGAGTTGTTCAGGAGATTCTCCAAATAACCCAAGCTCTTGTTGGAACCCTTGGTTATTTCTCAGAAATTCAATGTAAGATTGTACTGATGAGGACAGAGTAAAATTCAAACACAGTACATGGAGAAATGAAGAAGGAACTGACCTGGAAGCCTTTTCCATGAGCCTGCCTGAGACTGCCTGAAGCTGGTGTACAAATGATGCAGGGGTCCAGTTCTTTTCAGATTGTCTGAAAGTGCCTGGAGCTGGCCTCCATGTGGTACAGGTTTCTGGATACCTCCAACATGCCTGAATGCCTCAATCCAGCTCTGGGTAATGGTGAACTTTCCCTGTTCTACTATTCCCATGCTCTACCTTGGGATCATCTGAAGCCTCCCCCCCCAATGCTACAGGACTAGGACCCCCTCCATTTCAGTAGGGACCCGGAACTTTGCAGAATTCCTAGGAATATCTAAATCAGTTCTCTGCCCTGCAAGTCTCCTAAGCTATACTGTGCCACTGTACTGTGCATGCTGGCTAATAGGGGCCAAGACCTTAGAAACAAGACTGAGGATAGCTGATTGATGCCTGGGAAATAAGTGAACACAACACCAGGTGGGCTCATCCTGGCCCTGGCATGGCCTGTTACCTGGCCCAGTGTGCCCAGCCTTGGGCCAGAGACCCCCACGTGGTGGGGGTCCAGCTCCAGAGGTCTCCAGCAACCCACCCCACCCCCTTGAGCTACAGTGAAAGTATCCCATTGGCAAATGATGTATGAAATACACAAGACACCAATAAAATATTTTATTAAAAAGAGATCGGCAGGCCTGTACCCCAGTTAACCAAAGGAAAGAAAGAGCAGCTCTAAATCAATAGAATTCATGTTGAAAAGGGAAACATCACAACAGACAAGGAAAAGATACAGACAATCATTTGGGAATGCATAAAAAATCCTATACTCTACTACATTTAAAAACCTAAGAGAAATGGATGAATGTTGGAAATCATGGAAATCACCTGTATTAGTCACTTTTCTGTTGCTGTGATAAAGCACCATGACCAAGGAACTTATAAAAGGAAGAGTTTATTTGAGCTTACGATTGGTGGTTCCAGGGAATTATAGTCCATTGTGGTGGGAGGCATGGCGGCTGGAGAGGCATGGTGGCTGGAGCAGCAAGCCAAGGGTCACACCTCGCAAAGAGCACAGGAAACAAAAAGAGGGCAACTGTACACCACGAGGCTTGTTAAAACTCACTAAGCCTGACCCCAGTGACACACTTCCCCCAGCATGGCCACACCTTCTAAGACCTCCAAAAAACAGCGCCACCAACTGGAGACAAACGTCTGAATACCTAGAGCCTATGGGGGACAAACATTCAAACCACCACATTCCACTCCCTGGCCCCCATAGGCTCCTGACCATATAAAATGCAAAATGCATTTAGTCCAACCTTAAAAGTCCCCATAGTCTTTACCAGTTTCAATGCCATTCAAAAGTCTACAGTCCAAAGTCTCTTCTGAGACTCAGGCCAATCTCCTAAACTGTAAGCTCCTGTAAAATCAAAAGACAAATTACATACTCCCAATGTACAGTGGAACCGAATACACATTCCCATTCCAAAAGGGAGGAATAGAGGCATAGTGAGGAAATACTGGACCAAAACAAGACCAAAAACCAGCAGGGCAAACACCAAGTCCAGTAGCTCCACATGCAACTTCTGGGACTTGACTTCCAAAGGGCTTAGATGGCTCAGCTCTTCCAGCTTTGCTTGCAACATACATCTCTTTCTTAGGCTGGTACCACTCCCTGTATGCAGCTCTCCTTGGCAAATATCTCACAGGTCTGGCATCTCGAATGTCTTCTTGGGGTCTCTGCTGCCAACCAGGCTTCACACACACAGCTTCACACAATGGCCTATCAGGGCCTTCTTTATTCAGGGACGCCCCTGCTGTACTCTGCCTGGACTCTTTTGCTCTCTGAAACCGTGGAGAAAGAACTCATGACCCCTTCACTCTTGCAAACTTCATACCTCTAAAGCCAGCACCACGTGAATGAAACTGCTGAGTTTGGCTGCAAGTTCAGGATGGACTCTCTCCTACTTTAACCACATTTGTAATTTTTCTCTGCCCTGGACTTGCTGGAGGATTAGCTGGGTGTGGTCTTGCCCTGAAGGTACTGATTCTTTTGTTTACTTCTAAATCTGCAGGCCTCTCCTTAATGGCTTTAATCTCCTTATGAAAGGGAGCCACTCCTTCACATGCCTTGGTCCCACCTTTAATCTTCCTAGTGCAGTTTTCAGATCCAAAATGTACATTCTGCATTTCTTTCTGCCCCATCTGCTCTTCTTCACTATAGATCTGCACAATATTCACCATTAAAAGCCACACCACCATTTCTACATTAGGCTGTCTTGAAATATCCTCCGCCAAAGACATCAGTCTATTGCTTTTCAACTTAGCATCAGGCAAGCATTTGGGCTGTGGGCAAACTGCTGCCAAACTCTTTATCAAAATATCCCAGTTGGTGCCTAAGTCTTTATTTTCCCCTGGAACTACATCTTTTGCAGCCATGCTTTCTTCCAGGCCTCCACTAGAATGGCCCTTTAAGCTCTGCTTACAATAGTCAACAGCCTTTCCAGCCCAAAGTTCCAAAGTCTTCCACACTTCTCCAAACATAGACATGGTCAGGTTCTTCACAGCCAACACCCCACTCCTGGTACCAATAACTGTATTAGTCACTTTTCTGTTGTTGTGATAAAGCACCACGACCAAGGAACTTATAAAAGGAAGAGTTTATTTGAGCTTACGATTGGTGGTTCCAGGGAATTAGAATCCATTGTGGCGGGAGGCATGGCGGTTGGAGAGGCATGGCGGCTGGAGCAGCAAGCCGAGGGTCACATCTCGCAAAGAGCACAGGAAACAAAAAGAGGGCAACTGTACACCACGAGGCTTGTTAAAACTCACTAAGCCTGACCCCAGTGACACACTTCCCCCAGTATGGCCACACCTTCTAAGTCCTCCAAAAACAGCGCCACCAACTGGAGACAAACGTCTGAATACCTAGACCCTATGGGGGACAAACATTCAAACCACCACATTACCAAAGCTTAACCAAGAAGAGATTGATGGCTTAAACAGAACCATAATATTTGAGGAAATTGAAAATGTAATAAAAACCTCCCAATCTACAAAAGCCCAGACACAGATGGTTTCATGGCAGAATTCTATAAGACATTTGAAGAGGACTTACTGCCATTACTACTCAAACTTTTCAGAAAGATACAAACAGAAGGAAATCTCCCATAATCTTTCTGTGATGCCAGCATCACCCTAATACCAAAACCATGCAAAGCTACAACCAAAAAACAAAACTATGGACCCATCTCATTAATGAATATAGATGCAAAAATTCTCAACAAAATACTTGCAAACCATATAGAGACCCAGATCAAAAAGATCATCCATCATGGTCAACTTGAATTCATACCAGAGATGCAAGGATAGTTCAACATCAATGGGTAAATATAATAAAACACATAAATGGACTGAAAGACAAAAACCACACCATCATCTCAATTGACACAGAAAAAGCCTTTGACAAAATCTGCATCCCTTCACGCATAAAGTCCTAGAGGGAATTGGACTTGGAGAAGCATTCCTCAACATAATCAAAGCCATATGCAACAAACCCACAGCTAACATCATCCTAAATGGAGAAAAGTTAGAAGCATTCCCCTTAAAGGCAGGAACCTGGCAAGGCTGCCACCTATTGCCACTCCTTTCAATATATTGCTTGAAATGATTGCTAGGGCAATAAGGCAAGAAAGAGAATTTAAAGAAGTACTAATTGGAAAACAGGAAGTCAAGTTATCGCTTTTCACAGAGGACATGATAATTTAAAGAAAGGATGCTAAAAACTCCACCAGAAAACTCCTATAAACCACTAAGAGTTTCAATAAATTGGCGGGATCCAAAATTAGCCTAGAAAAATCAGCACTGTCCTAGAACTCACTATGTGAGCCAGGCTGGCCTCAGCCTCACAGAGAATCACCTGACACTGTCCTGAAGGTGCTGGTGTACAAGGTGGCACCACCATGCCTGGCTAGCATGTTGATTTAGTAACTTGCTCCTTTGCTGAAAGTTTATATGAGATCTGAGAGTTTTCTTGCAGGATTGTCATAGTATTTTAAGTAAGGAAACATGTGAGAAAAGGGGTAAGTTGACTTCTTACTTTCTTATTTGTATCTTTTTGTTTCTTGCCACTAATTGAATTTGCTAAGGCTTCAACTGAAATTGACGCAACAAAATGAAATACTCCCATTCTAAGACTCATTTTAAAGACAAAATGGTCTTTAAGATTTTATGCCCCATAGTATGTATTGGCTATCAGTTTGTCATAAATAGATATAATAATTGTGAGGAAACTTGCTTTTTTTCTATATCCTCCAGGGCTTTTGTCATGAAAGACTTTTGAAGTTTACAAAAGGTCTTTTTATGGTTCCCTCCGATTTGTGGATCCTAGTACAAATCCATCATGAAATAAAAGCTGAGCAATGCTGTTGCTATATTTCCTTTTTGTTGGCGCATTAATGAGACAGGGGTCTCCCTGGTAAATGCCTCCAAACTGTCCGTGGAACTCACATCGTAGACCCAGCAGCCTTGAACTTCACAGAGATCCCGCCTGACCTGCTCCCAAGTGCTAGGGATTAAAGATGCACGCATACATGCCCGGGTTTTTTATTGGTATACTTCTTTCTATCTGAAAACAAACTATGATGTTAAATGGGACTGTCCTTAATGAGCGCCTAGAATTAACTTACCAAACTATTTCCTAGGCATGGGTAAAGTTATGTACATGAGCGAAGTATATATTCATTATTTTAGAGTAATTATAAAATTAAAGGAATAAGAAGGCTGACCACCTAGCAGAATAAGAAAAATAATAAAGAAGGGATGTGTGAATGAGACTGATCATAGGGGATGGAGAGATTGGCTCAGTGGCTAAGAGCAGTGAATGCTCTTGGCGAGAGCCTAGGTTCGATCCCAGCACTCACGTCGCGGCTAGAAAGCATAATGTCTGGGAGTGGTGGAACGTGCCTGTAATCTCAACACTGGGTGGAGGATAGACACAGGGGGGGATCTCCATGAGTTCGCAGGCCAGCCTGTGACTAAAGGTATGACCTAATCTCATCAAAAAAATAAATAAATAAGAGAAAGAAACTGATTAATGAATACCAATTTGGTTACATACAGCAATGATGTTGGTGGTAGGATTTTTCAGGTAAAATGTAATGCAGTTTGTGATGTTGTACATATTTTCAAAAAAGCTCAAAGAAAGAATTGTGTAATTTTGTTTAGAACTGGAATTTTTAACCCCAAAGAATTTAAACATAATTTAATGACCTAGACTTTCAGGCATGTTTTTAAAGTTGTTAACAATGTAATACATGCATGAACATCATGTGAACTATAAATTATGTCAAGAACTATATAGTGTATATGTCAGACAAAATACTAATTAAAGTAAAAAGTCTTTCTGCTTCCTAGAGTGATCCGCTCAAGTTATTCATCTGAGTCGCATAATTGTTGTGAACAACACCCACATCACAGCACACACATACTACAGTACATGTATATATAAATCCTCTTCGTCATTCGTGGGTGAAATTCAACTAGCATATAACTTCTCTTCTTGTAATGTACACGTTGCAGTCGTTTTGCAGAAAATAGTTTTTTTGTTGGTCTTTTTGGACACGTTGCTTTCCTTTAGGCCCTGCTTGCCTGGAGATTGCTATGTAACCAGGCTAGCCTTCGAACGCACAATGTCTTGCCTCTGCCGGCCAAGTGCTGGGATTAAAGTGTTGAACACAACGCAGTGTTGCATATATTTTATTGAGACTCTTTGAAATCCCTTTCCATTCTGCAATTTTGTATGTGTATGCATTTTTAGAACCAACTGAAATAGAATTTTTCCTAGATTTTCCTTTTCTTAATTTTATTTATGTTTTTTTTTTTTTTTTTTTTTTTTTATTTATTTTTGTTTGTGCACCCATGTCATTGCAATCCCTGTAAAGGTCAGACAGAGGGTGTCAGATTCCCCTGGATCTGAAGTCAAAGATGGTTCTATCCCATTGGGTGCTGGGGATCAAACCCGCATACTCGGCAAGTGCAGTCAGCACTGCAACCGCTAGGGCATCTCTCAAGCCTTAGCTTCTCTTTTCTATTTCTCTGGACCAGATCTTTATTTTTTTTGTCTACTTACTGCTTTTACGGAGTTGATCTTCCACTTGACTTAATAAAAACTCTGGAGTATGTATGTCTTTATGCTTTTTTATTTGAGATCTCCGTGTTACTTTTTTCAATGAAAAATTCTAGCTGTAAATTTCTCAGACATTAATCAATCACTCTGTTGTTTGGATAAATTTGTGTGTTTGTACACTTTGTGTTCTGTAAATTTTGAGATTGTTTTCATGCTTTTTAAAAAGAATGTCATTGTAGGATTTGGATGAGGAGTATTGAGTCTGTGAGCTGCTTCTGGTAACACAGCTATTTTCACAGCATTAATTTTGCCAGTCCATGAACATATGTGGCCTTTCTGATCTGTACAGAGTCTTATTTATTGAGTTAAATAGTGTATTAATTGTATTGTATTATTGGAAAATTTTAAGGTGAATTGTGTGTATTTATACATAACTATCCTAGTCAAGTGTTAATTTGCCTTATACCCCCTCTCGCTTTGATACCCTTCCTCCAAGTGCCCAACTGGAACTTCATACATTACAGTTTGTGTTTTAAGTCCTCCTATCCAAACAACCTCGCGCACCTTCCTCAAATAAAGTTCATCCACTGAGCTTCCAGTCAGCCTATCCAAAGTCTCTTGCTTTAAGAAGACCCAGTATTTCCTCACCCAACAGTAATCCGCTGCCAATATTTCTTCAACAAAAGTTTGGTTCTGCTACCGCATGTCTGCAGTTGCATGGGGTGTTTTTGTCCTGGTGCAAGACTTTACCTGAAGACTTGTGCATGGCTGACATAAGCTAATATGCTCGGTAGGTTCATGATGAAAGGGTCTCAGGAAAGATTATATGGTTCATTTTTCTCATGATGTTATTGCATGCATCTCCTGTGGTCTTGAAATCTTTCGCACCTTTCTCTTGTTGCAATTTCTCGTGAGCTCTGGATGAATCATCATAGCAGCTCAACGTATAGCGGATTTCGATACTAACCATCCGATAATGATGGAGCACAACATTGTTTTTCAGACTCTGTTATTCACTTGCATAGGACTGCTGTTCTAGTTCTGATGCATTTACTGCAACATCGATGATGTCATGCGTTCTTTCACAGAGTAGAACTCCATGGTACAAAAGTGCCACATTTCCATCACTTGGACATTTAAGTTTCTACCATCTCTTTGTTCCTATTAGTGAAACAAAGCAGCAATAAACATGTGTAGTTGCAATGTATCTCTCAATGAAGAGTGATTTCTAGGAGTTTTCTTGTGCAACTTTTGTCATCTCTCAGGTATAATATCATTCCATCTGGAAAGGGAGGTTTGACCTCTTCTTATCCAATTAGTACTCTTTTAATTCCTTCTTTGTCTTATTCACTCTAGCTAGGGTTTCCAGCACTATAGTAAAAAGTAAGCAAGATCTGGATAGCCTGTGCTTACGTTCCTGATTTCAAAGTGAAATGTTGCCCATTTTTCCTTCATTTAGGTGTTGGCTGTGGGTTTGTTGTATATAACTTTAACTATGTTGAGGAATGTTCTGAGCAGTCAATTTCCCTCTAAGACTTTAACATGAAGGGATGCTAGATATTGTCAAAAGCTTTTTATGCATCTATTGAATGACCATTGTTGGTTTCTTTGAGTCATCGTTATGGTTTTTGGACATTTATGTTGACTCATGTGGTATTGACCGATTACTGTACTCTGGAATAATCTGACTTGATCATGGTAGAGATGAATGTCCTACATGTGTGGGTTGCAAGTATATGATTTGAGAATTTTTTTGCATCTAAGTAAGTTCATTAATATAGGCTATAATGTTCTCTTTTGGGTCATATATTTACCTGGTATTGGTATTAAAATGATGCTGGTTTCATAATGGAATTGGACTTCTTCCTCTGTTTCTATCTTTTCGAATAACTTATATTAAGTAATATTGGTTGTAGATTTTCTTTGAATGTCTGGTAGAACTCTGCCATAAATCATCTGTGGTGCGATTGATTTTTTAGTTGGGAGTTGTTTTTATTACATCTTCAATACCCTCAGGTATTATGGGTCTGTTCTGAAGCCTCGTGGATCTACTTCTTGGTTTAGATGCTTTGATGTCCCATGATCCCCCCAAGAAAAAAAATTTTAAACCCTCCGCCCCCCCCCCCCCATTACCCTTCTTTCTCCACCGTCTTTAGAATGGTAATAGGAGATATGTTTTTAAAAGTGTTCAATAATATGATGGAGCTTCTTATCTTTGTTGATTTTCCCTTCCCCTCTAATTTTGTTGGATTTTAAGTTGCTTTTTCTTCTTTGTAACTGGACTAAAGACTTCTATCCTATTTATCTTTCAAAGAGGCCGCTGTCTTCGATTCATTGATTCTTGTATTGTTTTCTTTGGTTTCTATTTGATAATTCCTCCGTGCTCTGATTTTTGATATTTATTCCTGTCTGCATGGGGGTTTGGGTTTCATTGTTGTTCTTTCAAGTGTCTTGAGTCGTCTAATGTTAGGTCATTTAATTTGTGCTCTTTTTGGTTTTAATGGAGGAAGTTAGAGTTATACATTTCTCTTGTAGGACTGCTTTTTTGAAGTATTGTGCTCATAGGGTTTTTAGTGTGTAACTGTTCCTTTTTGTTTACATTATAAGATTATACTGCGTTATTTCTTTCTAATTTTTTATCCATTTTATTATTCATGAGTGTATATTTACTCCTCATGAACATGGAGTGCTAGGGCTTCTTCTGGTGTTGATCTATTTAAGCTTTAAATTACATTGTGGTACTGAAAAGAATGTAAAGAAAATATTTGATAATTTTGTATTGTTGATTTTTTTCTGTGCCCCGTAGTGTTGTGATTTTGTGAGGAAGTTTCATGGGAGCGAATTGAGAAGGGATAGTTCTTTGGTGCTGTGGGCGAATATTGGTAGATCAGGTTAGGTTCCAAGTTAGTGTGTGTACATTTTTATTTCAACATGTCTCCTGTCTCGTTTTTTTTCCAAGTTGACCTGCTGATGGGAGGAATCTGATACTATTGATATTTCTCTACTACATAGTGTAGATTGGATCATGCTGTGTCTTAAAGTCCTGTAGCTTTATGTTTATTAATTTGGGTGCACCGGAGTTTGGAGTGTATATGATTGTAATATAATTCATGGTTAATTGTTCTTGATAAGAATGAAGTGACCCTCTACATCTCTTCTTATTAGTTTAGTTTATATTTGTCAAAATATTCAAAAGTTGCAACCCGTTGCTTGCTTCTTGGTGCCGTTCTTGGTTTTTATTTTCATCATTTCACTTTAAAGGTAGTTGACTCTTTGAAATTGAGATATTGTTTCTTCAGGAAATCAAAAAGATTAATTTTCAATTTTTTTTTGAAATGATCGATGTAGTTTTATAATTCTTTAATATAACTGGATTATATGATACTTAAACCATAATAATTTGTGTTCCCCGGGAATCTGACACCTCTTCTGACTCGGCGCCATTGCACGATACGGGTGCACAAACCACATACAAACACTACATTTCCATTACATCTAAAAAGAATATTGAAGCAACTTTTGACTTCTTTATACTCTATACTAAGAGTACTTCTATGCCATAAATGAATTAAAGGATTTAAATAATAGAAAATGTAAAGAAAGATTGTTTACTTTTTATAATGCTTTTTTTATTGAGGTTTTGTGTGTTTCAAGAGACATCATTTTCAGTTCAATTTAGGGCATATCCCTGTCCCCCCCCCCACTCTCACCCAGATCATGCAGGTCTGACATACACTGTCCTGCACTCTTCTCTCCAATCCTTTTTTTTTATTTTTTTAGTTTTTTTTTTTTTCTTGTTAATTTATGTCTTTGATGAGTTTGTGTGGCAACCCCGTGTCAGTGCAATCTGCGGAGGTTCAGAAGGAGGGTGTCAGATTCCCCTGGAAACTGGAGTTCTCTCTGGATTATCGGTTTCGGACGGGTTCCTCTGGCCGCCATTGTGGGTGCTGGGATGCGATCCGGGTCTCTTCGTAAGAGCGTCGGCGCTTTAACCGTTACTAGGCCATTCTCCAGCCCCCTCAGTCCTTTTTTATGTTTCGGAATCACATTTCCCGCTTTACTTTTATACTACTTAAAATATAGATACGGCTTTCCACTCATATACAGTAGATTATAGCAGTGAGTCTGAAGTAAGTGGTGGATCATTCTAGAGCCCATTAAGAGATTTGACATTATAACTAACACGGTTGCTATAGATAAATCAGGAATGAAAACAAGTTGTTCATCTTCCCTTTCATCTGAGGATTTGTGTTTGATCCACAAATGGAAATCATTGTGCCATCTTGTTTTGCGGGACTTGTGTTACTTTCACTTCAGCATAATGGACCTATCAATTCCATTCATTTACCTGCAAAGTTCATGATGTACTTTCTTTCCCTTTGAGTTATTAACCCACTGAGTAGATGTACCACATTTCTGTCATTCCGACTGGTCATGAGGGGCATTCGGGGTTGGTTCCATCTCTCGCTATTGTGAAGCGAGCTGCAATAATATGCCATGTACATGTATCTTTTGCAGTAGGTGCGTTTTGGGTATATGATGTCAGGAACTGGTATGGGCTGGATTAATGTGGTCCAGTGTCCACGTAATCTGTGGGCTTTTGATTGGGGTTTCCAGTCCATTGTATATTAAGTATTATTGAAAGATTTATATTGGTTCCCATCATGTTTAGTTTCTGTTTGCATTCTATCTATTTTTTTTCTTTTTTTTATCGTGATTCTTCATTTTATTTCTTTGTACTGTTGCATTTTGGGTTATTCATTCCTTCCGCTCTTTGAACTGCTTCAGTCATTCTCTGAAGGCCTCATTTTCTGGGCATGAATTCTTTCAAGCCACTATTCATATCAGGAAGAGTTCTCTCTTCTCCTCAACTAATAGTAGACATTTTCTGGGTGAAGAGTATTCGTGGGTTGGCATTATGGTAATTTAGAACTGGGAATTCTTTTGGTCCCAGGCTATTCTGCCTTTCTGATTTACATGGAAAAGTCAGCTGACAATTCTGGATAGTTTTCCTTATGTGTGTGACTTGTTTCTTTTTGCAGCTTTCAATAATCATTTTCTTCTGAACAGTTAGTGCTTTACTCTAGATATGGCTGGGGGCATTTCGCTTGTTTGGACGGACCTATTTTGGTTCTATGTGCAGCTGTGGGTTGTATGGGAAGCGCTTTCCTTAATTTTGAATAAATAATATCTTATTACCATCCTGTTGAAGATCTGTTCATACATTATCCTGAGATTCACCCTCCTTACTCCTATCAGGCTCATGATTCATAAGTTGGTTTTTTTTTTTTTCTCATCATTCTGAAATTTTTTTTTTTCATTCTGTTGTGTTTTTTTTTTCCATAATCTTCCTTGAGAAGTGGCCAATTCTTCAACTTTACCATCCAATCTTGATGATTCTGTATTTCCTTCATTCCCTTTGTTGTGAGGCTTTCTCCTAGTTTCATATCCAACTGGCATCTTAATTTTGCACTTCTCAGTTTCATTGCCATGCCTGAATTTTCTTTCAGTATACTTATCTATTTTGTTGAATTCATTCAGAAGTTTATCCTTTTTTTTTCCTTCTTTGATTTGTTTGTTTTATTAAGTTCATGAGTTCTTGGACCACTTTTTTATGATTGTGGCTTTTAAATTCGCTGTCCTAGATTATGTCTAGGGGGTCCTCATTGTAGAACTCTTCGTAGTGACTGGTAGTAATTAGTAGGGACAAATTAATTGTGGTTTCATATTTTATTTGTTGCTGTGATTTTGGCATAGTAGATTTGTTGTTTGGTTTTTTGTTTTTCTGTTTGTGATTCTGAGTGCAAAAAATTCTCATCTTCATTTGTTCAGTTGAAGTGAAGCCTGACGTCGTTTGTATTTTTTAAACTTTTTTAAGACGAGCTCTCAATGTAGCCCGATGTCCTACGAACTGACAGTATGTAGACCAGGCCTGGCCAGTTTGACTCACAGAGATCTACCTTTGCCTCTGCCTCCCAGAGTCTTGGGGATCATAAAGGTGGCTCACCACTCCTGGTCTTGGTTTGTATTTTTCAAATTATTTTTCTTTGAAGTGTGTGTTGCATTTCACATATTACTTTTCAGTTCAAGTCCTGACATCATTTTCCCTCTCTCATGCCCTCCACCTCTCTCAGGTTCATAAACTCTGAGTCGCATAGCCATGTCTGTATCCTCTTCAAGCTTTTCATACGCAGAGCGATTATTTGGGGACAGAAATTTACTACTTTGGTCGGTTTTCTCTGTCCTATGTTCTTTTGTTGTTCGTTGTTCCTCCAATCTGTAGTGTTTCAGCATAGTGCAATACATAGTGTCACACTATACCATTAAACTATATCATTCTGAAAATAGATTTATGTTAAGTTCCTAAATCTGATTTTTGGGATTCACATTTTCCCTTTTAATTTTATCTTAATTCTAAAATATGCATACATACACTCTACCCATTACCAAATTAAAACTCTGAAAGTAAGTGTAGGTTAAATTCTATGAACAGTTCAAGGGATTCAATTGATAAGAGCACAGAGTTGCTTTTAGATAAAGAAATAGAAATTAATTGGTCACTTGGTTTCCTTTACAAGTGGTACTTGGTGCTAGCATCCCACAATTGAGGGGGACAATTTCATTGTTTGTTTTTCTGGGGAACTTGTTACTTCAACGCTAGCATAAGGGCTTTGAGTTGATCCTCATTTTACCTGCAAGAGTCATGGATGTCATCTTTCTTTTGTCTTTTTTGTATTTTTTTGTTGCGTTTTCTGTCCCAGTTTCCCAGCTGGCCTGGACTCACTCTGTGAGGACCAGATCTGGCCTTTGAACTCACAGAGATCCAGCCTGCGCTCTGCCTCCCCATGTGCTAGGATTAAAGGAGTGCCTCCAGCCACGAAACCTGGCTTAAATTTCATCTTTCTTCAGACAAGGAGAGTTTCCGTTGTGTAATGTTATCCCAACTTTTCTCTATCCAGCTCATCAGTTGAGAGGAACTTGACTTGGTTCCAGCTCTTCACTATTCTGAAGAGAGCTGCAATAAACATGCATGTGCATGTATCTCTGCAGTTGAGATGAGTCTTGTGTGTATAACCCAGGAGTGGTATGACTGGATCAAGTGATAGTCGCATTTTGAGTTTTTATGGTTCCACACTAGCTATTCCATGTGGTTGTATGAGTTTACATTCCCACCAGCAGTGGATAGTGTTCCATTTCCCCAATACACTGCGAGCATTTGGTTACCATTTGTTTTCTAATGATCCTACCCAGTCTTATCAGAGTGAGATTGATATCTTAGAGTGGTTTAATTTCATTTCCTGTAATTATGGTATGATTTGTTGAACACTTTTTAAGATGTTTCAGCCATCTTTATTTCCTCAATTGTGAAGGCTCTGTTCACTTTATATCTTTTTGCATGTTTTTGAGTGAGTCAGTTGTTTCATTACTTTTTGTTATTTTTTAGTAGATTTTATATTCTGGAAGTTAGTGCTCTCTCAGATGTATCAATGGTGAAGGATTCCTCTCACTCTGTGGGTTTCTCTTCATTCCCCAATTGTTTCTTTCGCTGTGCAGAAGCTTTTGAGTTTAATGAGGTCTCCATTACAGTTGTTGACCTTATTTCCTGCACAGCTCTGTCTGGTTTAGAAAGTCTATTCCTATGCTTAGTTCTTGTAGGTTGCTGCTAACTTTTCTTAAACCACCTCAGAGCTTCGGTGACCATAGAGTCTTTGATCCATTTGGAGTTTTTTTTTACAGGTGAAAGCGCAGTATAGGCGTTATATTTTTTCTCCTACAGGTGGTGATCCTGTTTGCCAACACCATTTTGCTGTAAGATTGCTTTCTTTTTCCATTAAGTCTTCTTGGCCCCTTGTCAAATAATTGAGGTGGCTGAAATTGTATGTGGCTCAAGTTTGGATCTTCAATTTTGTTCCATTGGTCTACATGGTTTTGTGCCAGTACCACTATAATATACCTTAAAGTCTGATCTAGAGATCCCCCCATTGCTCTTTTAACTCAAGGTTGCTTTGGCTTTTAGGGTCTTTAGTTTTTTCCATGTGAATTAAGGATTTTTTTCCCAGTTTGTGAAGATATCTTGGGGATTTTAATTGGGATTTACTTTAATCTATAATAATTTTGGGTAGAATGACATTTTTACTATATTAAATTTCCAACCCATGAACATGAGAGTCTTGCCATCTTTTGATGTCTCTTCAATTCTCTTATTCAGACGTTTAAATTTTTGTTGTAAAGATCTTTGTGTCTTTGGTTAGGTTTGTTCCTAGATATTTACTGTTTTGAGGCTATTGTGAGTGGGAAGGTTCCTTATATCCTTCTTCAGTTGCTTGCTATTGGTAAAGAACAGAACGGGCCATTGANTTATTTTCCCCTGGAACTACATCTTTTGCAGCCATGCTTTCTTCCAGGCCTCCACTAGAATGGCCCTTTAAGCTCTGCTTACAATAGTCAACAGCCTTTCCAGCCCAAAGTTCCAAAGTCTTCCACACTTCTCCAAACATAGACATGGTCAGGTTCTTCACAGCCAACACCCCACTCCTGGTACCAATAACTGTATTAGTCACTTTTCTGTTGTTGTGATAAAGCACCACGACCAAGGAACTTATAAAAGGAAGAGTTTATTTGAGCTTACGATTGGTGGTTCCAGGGAATTAGAATCCATTGTGGCGGGAGGCATGGCGGTTGGAGAGGCATGGCGGCTGGAGCAGCAAGCCGAGGGTCACATCTCGCAAAGAGCACAGGAAACAAAAAGAGGGCAACTGTACACCACGAGGCTTGTTAAAACTCACTAAGCCTGACCCCAGTGACACACTTCCCCCAGTATGGCCACACCTTCTAAGTCCTCCAAAAACAGCGCCACCAACTGGAGACAAACGTCTGAATACCTAGACCCTATGGGGGACAAACATTCAAACCACCACATTACCAAAGCTTAACCAAGAAGAGATTGATGGCTTAAACAGAACCATAATATTTGAGGAAATTGAAAATGTAATAAAAACCTCCCAATCTACAAAAGCCCAGACACAGATCGTTTCATGGCAGAATTCTATAAGACATTTGAAGAGGACTTACTACCATTACTACTCAAACTTTTCAGAAAGATACAAACAGAAGGAAATCTCCCAAAATCTTTCTGTGATGCCAGCATCACCCTAATACCAAAACCATGCAAAGCTACAACCAAAAAACAAAACTATGGACCCATCTCATTAATGAATATAGATGCAAAAATTCTCAACAAAATACTTGCAAACCATATAGAGACCCAGATCAAAAAGATCATCCATCATGGTCAACTTGAATTCATACCAGAGATGCAAGGATAGTTCAACATCAATGGGTAAATATAATAAAACACATAAATGGACTGAAAGACAAAAACCACACCATCATCTCAATTGACACAGAAAAAGCCTTTGACAAAATCTGCATCCCTTCACGCATAAAGTCCTAGAGGGAATTGGACTTGGAGAAGCATTCCTCAACATAATCAAAGCCATATGCAACAAACCCACAGCTAACATCATCCTAAATGGAGAAAAGTTAGAAGCATTCCCCTTAAAGGCAGGAACCTGGCAAGGCTGCCACCTATTGCCACTCCTTTCAATATATTGCTTGAAATGATTGCTAGGGCAATAAGGCAAGAAAGAGAATTTAAAGAAGTACTAATTGGAAAACAGGAAGTCAAGTTATCGCTTTTCACAGAGGACATGATAATTTAAAGAAAGGATGCTAAAAACTCCACCAGAAAACTCCTATAAACCACTAAGAGTTTCAATAAATTGGCGGGATCCAAAATTAGCCTAGAAAAATCAGTAGCCTTTCTTTATACCAACAACAAGCAACTGGAGAAGGAATATAAGGAGACCTTCCCACTCATAATAGCCTCAAAAACAGTAAATATCTAGGAACAAACCTAACCAAAGACACCAAAGATCTTTACAACAAAAATTTAAACGTCTGAATAAGGAGATTTAAGAAGACATCAAAAGATGGCAAGACTTCCCATGTTCATGGGTTGGAAATTTAATATAGTAAAAATGTCCATTCTACCTAAATTATTATACAGATTAAAGTGCAATCCCAATTAAAATCCCCAAGAATATCTTCACAAACTGGGAAAAAAATCCTTAAGTTCACATGGAAAAACTAAAGACCCTAAATAGCCAAAGCAACCTTGAGTTAAAAGAGCAATGGGGGGATCTCTAGATCAGACTTTAAGGTATATTATAGTGGTACTGGCACAAAACAGACCTGTAGACCAATGGAACAAAAATTGAAGATCCAAACTTGAGCACATATAATTTCAGTCACCTCATTTTTGACAAGGGTGCCAAGAAGACTTAATGGAAAAGAAAGCATCTTCAGCAAATGGTGTTGGCAAAACAGGATCACCACCTGTAGGAGAATAAAATTAACCCCTACTGCTCTCCCTGTACAAAAATCAACTCCAAATGGATCAAAGACCTCTATGTCACCCGAAGCTCTGAGGTGGTTTAAGAAAGTATTAGCAGCAACCTACAAGAACTAAGCATAGGAATAGACTTTCTAAATCAGACAGCAGCTGTGCAGGAAATTAGGTCAACAACTGATAAATGAGACCTCATTAAACTCAAAAGCTTCTGTGCAGCGAAAGAAACAATTAGGGAAGTGAAGAGAAAACCCACAGAGTGAGAGGAATCCTTCACCATTGATACATCTGAGAGAGCACTAACTTCCAGAATATAAAATCTACTAAAAAAATAACAAAGAAGTAAGAAACAACTGACTCACTCAAAAAATGAAGTAAAGAGTTGAACAGAGCCTTCACAATTGAGGAAATAAAGATGGCTGAAACATCTTAAAAAGTGTTCGACATCACTAATAATTAAGGAAATGCAAATTAAAACCACTCTAAGATATCATCTCACTCTGATAAGACTGGGTAGGATCTAGAAAACAAATGGTACCAAATGCTGGAGTGGTTGTGGGGAAATGGGAACACTCATCCACTGCTGGTGGGAATGTAAACTCATACAACCACGATGGAAAGTAGTGTGGAGAACCCTTAAAAGACTCAAAATGAGACTATCACTTGATCCAGTCATACCACTCCTGGGTTTATACCAACAAGACTCATCATACTGCAGAGACACATGCACATGCATGTTTATTGCAGCTCTCTTCAGAATAGTGAAGAGCTGGAACCAAGTCAAGTTCCTCTCAACTGATGAGTGGATAGAGAAAATGTTGTATAACTTAGAATGGAGTTCTATGCGGCTGTGAAGAAAGATGACATTTACCAGGTGTGGTGGGGCACTCCTTTAATCCTAGCACTGGGGAGGCAGAGGCAGGTGGATCTCTGTGAGTTCAAGGCCAGTCTGGTCTACAGAGTGAGCTCCAGGCCAGCTGGGACTTAATGGGAGACCCCGTCTCATAAATACAAAAAAGAAAAAAAGAAAGATGACATCATGAACTTTGCAGGTAAATGGACGGATCTCAAAGCCCTTATGCTAAGTGAAGTAACACAGTCCCAGAAAAACAAACAATGAATTGTCCCCCTCAATTGTGGATGCTAGCACCAAGTACCCACTTGTAAAGGAAACCAAGTGACATTAATGTTCTATTTCTCTTTATCTAAAAGCAACTGTGCTCTTATAAATGAATCCCTTAATGGGTTCTAGAATTAACCTACCACTTACTTTCAGAGTTATAATTTTGGTATATGGGTAGAGTGTCTGTATGCATATTTTAGAATAATATAAAATTAAAAGGGAAAATGTGAATCCCAAAATATGATTTGGAAGTAACATACAGTTTATTTTCAGATGACAAGATTTAGGTATAGGTGTGACATATGTATATGCATATGCTGAAACAATACAGATTGGAGGGAACAACAACAACAAAAGAACTAGGACAGAGAACCGACCAAAGTAGTAAATTTCTTGTCCCCCAAATAATCCTCTGCTTTGAAAACCTTTGAAGAGGATACAGGACATGTATGGCAGAGTTTATGAACCTGAGAGAGGTGGAGGGCATGGAGGGGAAAATGAGTCAGGATTGAACTGAAAAGTAATATGTGAAATGCACAAAACTTCAAGAAAAATATTTTAAAAATACAAACAAGGAGCCAGGAGTGGTGGCACACACCTTTAATCCCAGCACTTGGGAGGCAGAGGCAGGTAGATCTCTGTGAGTTCAAGGCCAGCCTGGTCTACATAGTCAGTTCTAGGACATCTGGGGCTACATGGAGACTCTGTCTTAAAAAAGTTAAAAAAAATACAAACGAGGTCAGGCTTCACTTCAACTGAACAAATGAAGATGAGAATTTTGAACCAGAATCACAAACAGAAAAACAAACAAACAAACAAACAAATCTACATGCCAAAATCACAGCAAAAGAATAATAATATGAAAACACAATTAATTTGTCTCTACTAAATACTACCAGTCTCATAGAAGAGTTCTACAATGAGGACCCCCTAGATGTAACCTAGGACACAGCATTTAAAAGCACAATCATAAAAAGTGGTCAAAGAACTCATGAACTTAATAAAACAGACAAATCAAAGAAGGAAAAAAAAAGGATAAACTTCTGAATGAATTCACAAAAGAGATAGATATACTGAAGAAAATTCAGGCTGAAATGAAATGAAAGTGCAAACTTAAGATGCCATTTGGAAATGACAGGAGAAAGCCTCACCAACAAAGGGAATGAAGTAGAAAACAGAATCTCAAGATTGGATGGTAAAGTTGAAGAATTGGCCTGCTCTGGCAAAGATTATGGAAAAAAAAAACCTCAGGAATGGAATTTTCAGGAATGTTGGACATGATAAAAAAAAACAAACCAAACTTATGAATCATAGCCATAGAGGAAGGAGGGGAATCTCAGGATAATGGTATTAAGCAGATCTTCAACAGGATGGTAAGAGAATATTTTTCAAAATTAAGGAAAGGCATGCCCATACAAACCCAAGATGCACATAGAACACCAAATAGGTCCAAAAAAGAAATGCCCCATGCCATATCATAGTAAAAGCACTAAATGTTCAGAAGAAAGATAGATTACTGAAAGCTGCAAAAGAAAAACAAGTCACACATAAAGGAAAACCTATCAGAATTTCAGCTGACTTTTCAATGTAAATCACGAAAGGCAGAATAGCCTGGACCAAAAGAATTCCCAGTTCTAAATTACCATAGATGCCAACCCAGAATACTTTACCCAGCAAAAATGTCTACTATAGTTGCAGGAGAAAGAGAAATCTTCCATGATATGAATTGGCTGAAAGAATTCATGCCCAGAAAATGAGGCCTTCAGAGAATGACTGAAGCAGTTCAAAGAGCGGAAGGAATGAATATACCCAAATGGCAACAAGAAAGAAATGAAATGAAGGAATCACTGTGGAAACATAAAGTCAGATCAAGAATGCAAACAGAAACTAAAATTGATGGGAACCAATATAAATCTTTCAATAATAACTTTAAATACAAATGGACTGAACTCCCCAATCAAAAGCCACAGATTAGTGGACTGGACCACATAATCCAGCCATACCATTCCTGAATATATACCCACAAGACTCATCCTACTGCAAAGATACATGTACATGCATATTTATTGCAGCTCTCTTCACAATAGCGAAGAGATGGAACCAACCCGAATGCCCCTCAACTGACCAGTGGATGACAGAAATGTGGTACATCTACTCAGTGGAGTAATACTCAAAGGGAAAGAAAGATGACATCATGAACTTTGCAGGTAAATGGATGGAATTGTAGTCATTATGCTAAGTGAAGTAACACAGTCCCAGAAAAACAAGTGGCAAATGATTTTCCTCATTTGTGGATGCTAACACCAAATCCTCAGATGAAAGGGAAGATGAACATTATTGTTTTATTTCTGTTTATCTGATAGCAACCGTGTTGTTATAATGCAAATCTCTTAATGGGCTCTAGAACTGATCCACCACTTACTTTCAGACTCTATAATTACTGTATATGAGTGGAAAGCACGTATTCATATTTTAGAGTAGTATAAAATTAAAGGAGGAAAATGTGAATTCCTAAACATAAAAAAGGACTGAGAGGGGCTGGAGAGATGGCCTAGCGGTTAAGAGCGCCGACCGCTCTTACAGAGGACCCGGGATCGATCCCCAGCACCCACATGGCGGCCGAGAACCGTCTGAAACTCCAATTCCAGGAGAACTCCAGTTCCAGGGGAATCTGACACCCTCTTCTGACCTCCGCGGCATTGCACGACACGGGTGCACAAACTTGCATGCAGACAGTACATTCATACACATACAGAAATAAATAAAATAAAAAAAAAGGATTGAGAGAAAGATGCAGGACAGTTATGTCAGACTGCATGATCTGGGGTGGAGTGGGGGGGGGGAACAGGAATATGCCTAAATTGAACTGAGAAATGATGTCTGAAACACACAAAACCTCAATAAAAGCATTATAAAAAGTAAACAATCTTTCTTTACATTTTCTATTATTAAATCTTTAATTCATTTATGCATAGAAGTACTCTTAGTATAGAGTATAAGTCAAGTGCTCAAATTATTTCTTTTTTAATGTATATGAATGTAGTGTTTGTATGTAGGTTTGTGCACCCGTATCGTGCAATGCCACGGAGGTCAGAAGAGGGTGTCAGATTCCACGGGAACACAAATTATTTATTTTTAAGTATATAATCAGTTATTAAAAAATTTATAAAATAATCATTTTTCCAAAAAAAGAAATGAAATTAATCTTTTTGTTTCCTGGAAGAAACATATCTCAATTTCAAGGAGTGGCACTACCTTAAAGTGAAATGATGAAAAATAAAATCCAAGTAAACGGCACTAAGAAGCAAGCAGGGGTTGCAATTTGAATATCTGACAAAATTGACTTTAAACTAAAACTAATCAGAAGAGATGTAGAGGGTCACTTCATTCTTATCAAAGGAACAATTAACCAAGAATATATTACAATCATATACACTCCAAACTCCGGTGCACCCAAATTAATAAACATAAAGCTACAGGACTTTAAGACACAGATGAATCCAAATACACTTGTAGTAGAGAATATCAATAAATCAATTTCTCCATCAGGCAGGTCAACTGGAGAAAGAATAAACAGAGAGACATGTGAAATAAACAATGCCATACATCAATTGGACCTAACTGACATCTACCGAATATTCCGCCCAAGCACCAAAGAATATCCCTTCTATTCAGCTCCCATGGAACTTCCTCCAAAATCAACCACATACTGGGGCACAAAACCAAAATCAACAAATACAAAAAATTATAATATTTCTTTACATTCTTTCAGACCACAATGTAATAAAGCTTAATAGATCAACACAGAAGAAGCCCTAGCAACTCCATGATCTCATGGAGAGTAAATAATACACTCATGAATAATAAATGGGATAAAAGAAAAATTAAGAAAGAAATAACAGTATTCCTATAATTAAACAAAAAGGACAGTACAACATAAAAACCTATGGGACACATTAAAAGCAGTCCTACAAGAGAAATGTATAACTCTAACTTCCTCCATTAAAAAATAAGGAGCACAAATAAATGACTTAACATTACGACTCAAGACACTTGAAGAACAACAAATGAAACCCAAACCCAGCAGACAGGAATAAATAATCAAAATCAAAGCGGAGATTAATCAAATAGAAACAAAGAAAACAATACAAAGAATCAATGAATCGAAGAGCTGGCTCTTTGAAAAGATAAATAAGATAGACAGTCCTTTAGTCCAGTTAACCAAAAGAAAGAAAAAGCAACTACAAATCAACAAAATTAGAGGTGGAAGGGGAAACATCACAACAGATAAGAAGGTCCATCATATTATATGGGAACACTTTAAAAACATATACTCTATTACATTTAAAAGCTTAAAAGAAGTGGATGAGTATCTGAGATCATGGGAATCATCAAAGCTAAACCAAGAAGTGATCCAGAGCTTAAACAGACCCATAACATATAAGGACATTGAAATAGTAAAACAAAAACTCCCAACTAAAAATAATTCCAGGCCCAGATGGATTTATGGCAGAGTTCTACCAGACATTTAAAGAAGATCTACAACCAATATTACTTAATATAAGTTATTCGAAAAGATAGAAACAGAGGAAGAGCTCCCAAATTCCATCTATGAAACCAGCATCATTTTAATACCAATACCAGGTAAATATATGACCCAAAAGAGAAAATTATAGGCCTATATATTTAATGAATATAGATGCAAAAATTCTCAACATAATACTTGCAAACTGCACACATGTAGGACATTCATCTACCATGATCAAGTCAGATTTATTCCAGAGGTACCAGTATGGTTCAATATACATGAGTCAATAAATGTCCAAAACCATATAGATGGACTCAAAGACAAAAACCACATGGTCATATCAATAGATGCAGTAAAGGCCTTTGATAAAATGCAACATCATTTATGTTAAAAGTCGTAGAGGGAATTGGACTGCTAAGAACATACCTCAACATAGTTAAAGTTATATACAACAAACCCACAGCCAACATCCTTCTAAATGAAGAAAAATTGGAACATTTCACTTGAAATCAGCAACGTAGCAAGGCTGTCCAGTATCTCTGCTACTTTTTAATATAGTGCTTGAAACTCCTGCTAGAGTGATAAGACAATAGAAGGAAATTAAAAGAGTACTAATTGGACAAGAAGAGGTCAAACTACCCCTTTCCAGATGGAATGATATTATACCTGAGAGATGACAAAAGTTGCACAAGAAAACTCCTAGAAATTCATCTTATTGCAGAGATACTTGCACATCCATGTTTATTGCTGTTTTTTTCACAATAGCAAAGAGATGGTAGAAACTTAAATGTCCAAGTGATGAGTAGATAATGGAAATGTGGCACTTTTGTACCATGGAGTTCTACTCTGTGGTAAAGAAAGATGACATCATGATGTTTGCAGTAAATGGATAGAACTAGAAGCAGTTATGCCAAGTGAAGTAACAGACTCTGAAAAACAATGTATGTTCTCCATCATTTATGGATGATAGTATCAAATCCTTATACGTGAGTGTATATGACTCATCCAGAGCTCAGAGAACATTGCAAAAGAGAAGGTGGAAAGATTATAAGACCAAGGAGATGATGCAAGAACATATGAAAATGAACCATATAATCTCCTGGGACCCTTTTCATATGAACCTACAGCATTAGTGTCAGCATGCACAAGTCTCATGTAAGTTCAACCAGACAAAAACCCAGCATGGAACTGCAGAAATGGGTAGCAGAACCCAATCTTAGCTGAAGAAATATTGGCAGGTGATTACTGTTGGGTGAGGAATAACTGGTCTTCTTAAAGCGAGGGACTATGGATAGGGTGACTGGAAGCTCAGTGGATGAACTTGTATTGAGGAATGGGTGGGAGGTTGATTTGGCATAGTAGGCCTTAACACAAATGATAATGTATGAATTCCAGAGTGGGCACTGGAGGAGGGTATCAAAGGAGAGGGGGTTATAAAGGCAATTAAGATTGACTGAGATGTTATGTATGAAATACACAAAATTCACTTAAAATTTTCCAATAAATAAATAAATAAATACATATAAATAAATAAATGAAGACTCTGTAAGATAGAAAGGCCACATATGTTCATGGACTGGCAAAATTAATGCTGTGAAAATAGCTGTGTTACCAGAAGCAGCTCATAGACTCAGTATAACTCTCATCAAAATTACAATGACATTCTTTAAAAAGCATGAAAAACAATTCTAAAATTTACAGAAACACAAAAGTGTACAAACACACAACATGATCCCAAACAACAAGAGTGATGTTGAATGTTCCTAAGAGAAAATTTTACAGCTAGGAATTTTTCATTAAAAAGTAACAGTGAGATCTCAAATAAAGAACCTAATGTATCAACTCCAGTTTTTATAAAGTCAAGTGTAAGATAATCCTAAATGCAGTAAGTAGAAAAAAAAATAAAGATCTGTCCAGAAAATAAGAAAAGGAAGGCTGGGGCTTGAGAGATGCCCTAGCGGTTAGCAGTGCTGACTGCACTTGCAGAGTATGCGGGTTTGATCCCTAGCACCCACATGGTGGATAGAGCCATCTTTAACTTCAGATCCAGGGGAATCTGACACCCTCTTCTGACCTCTGTGGCATTGCACGACACAGGTGCACAAAACTTCATGCAGACAGTACATACATACATATAAAAATAAATAAAATTAAGAAAAGGAAGTCTAGGAAAAATTCTTTTCAGTTGAGTTCTAAAAATGGCTACACATACAAATTGCAGAATAGGAATAGATTTAAAAGTTCTCAATAAAATATATGCAAACACTGGGCGTTGTGTTGCACACCTTTAATCCCAGCACTTGGGCGGCAGAGGCAAGATCATTGTGAGTTCAAGGCTAGCCTGGTCTACATAGCAATCTCCAGGCAAACAGGGCCTAAAGGAAAGCACTGTCTCAAAAAGACCAAAAAAATTATGTGCAAACAGAATTCAAGTGTACATTAAGAAGAGAATGTACTATGTCTAAGTTGATTTCATCCCATGAATGAAAGGATGGTTATATATACATGTGTATATGTGTGTGTGTGTGTGTGTGTGTGTGTGTATCAATAAATATAATGGATCAGATGAATAAACTTGAGGGATCATCTGGGAAGCAGAAAAGACTTTTTTATTTAATTTATTTGTCTGACATATACTACTATATAGTTTTACATATTTATAGGTTCACATGATGTTTCATGCATGTATACATTGTTTAAAACTTAAAACTGCTGAATATGTCTAGGTCATTAAATATGTTTAATTTCTTTGGGGTTAAAAATTCCAGTTCTAAACAAAATTACACAGTTCTTTCTTTGAGCTTTTTGAAATGCATGCAACATCACAACTGTATTGATTTTACTGAAAAATCATACACCAAAGCATCATGCTGTATGTAACCAACTTGGTATTCATTAATCAGTTTCTTTCTCTTATTTATTTATTTTTTTGAGATAGGGTCTACCTTTAGTCACAGCTGGCCTGGAACTCATGGAGATCCCCCCCTGTGTCTATCTCCCCAGTGTTGAGATTAAAGTTGTGTGCCACCAAGCCCAGACTAATATGCTTCTTAGCCGCAACGTGGGTGCTGGGAATCGAACCTGGCTCCTCTGCAAGAGCAGACAGTGCTCTTAACCACTGAGCCATCTCTCCAGCCCTATTGATCAGTTTCATTCACACATCCCTTCTTTATTTTTTTTTTTATTCTGCTCAGGTGTTCAGATTCTTTTCCTTTAATTTTATATTACTCTAAAATATGAATATATACCTTCTGCTCATGTACATAATTTACCATGCCTGAAAGTAGGTGGTAAGTTAATTCTAGGGCTCATTAAGACAGTCCCATTATAACATCATAGTTGCTTTCAGATAGAAAGAAATATATCCAAAAAAACCTAGCTGGGCATGATGGTGCGTGGCTTTAATCCTAGCACTTGGGAGGCAGAGTCAGGCGGATCTCTGTGAGTTCAAGGCCTGCCTGGTCTACAGAGTGAGTTCCAGGACAGTTGGAGCTACAGGGAGACCCTGTCTCATAAATGCCGCCAAAAAAAGGAAATATAGCAACAACATTGCTCAGCTTTTATTTCAATTGATGGATTTGGTACTAGCATCCACAAATGAGGGAAACCATAAAAAAGACCTTTTGTAAACTTCAAAAGTCTTTCATGACAAAAGCCCTGGAGGATATAGAAAAAAAGCAAGTTTCCTCACCATTATTATATCTATTTATTTCAAACTGATAACCAATACATACTAAATGGGGTAAAACTTAAAAGCATTTTGTTTAAAATGAGTCATAGATGGGAGTATTCATTGTTGCCGTCAATTTCAGCTTGAAATCCTAGCAAAATCAATATGGCAAGAAAAAGATACAAATAAGAAAGTAAGAAGTCAACTTACCCCTTTTCTCACATGTTTCCTTACTTAAAATACTATGACAATCCTGCAAGAAAACTTTCAGATCTCATATAAACTTTCAGCAAAGGAGCAAGTTACTAAATCAACATGCTAGCCAGGCGTGGTGGTGCACACCTTTAGTCACAGCACTCAGAGACAGTGTCAGGTGGATCTCTGTGAGCTGAAGGCCAGCCTGGTCTACATAGTGAGTTCTAGGACAGCTGGGGCTACAGGGAGACCCTGACTCAAAATACCAAAAAATGAACATGCTAAAATTATTAACTTTCTATATATCAGTAATGACATTGCAGAAAAAGAAGCAAGGTAGGAAATCCCATTTGCAATAACTTTAAAAATATCTAGGAATAAACCTAACCAATGGGGTCAAAGTTCTTTATAATGAAAACTCAATATAATGATGAAATCAAGGATGTCTGAAGATGGAAGGAACTTATATTCAGAGAGATGGGCAAAGTTAATATTATAAAATTTTGGTATATGATCAAAATTGACAGATGATAAGCACAGTCCCCATCAACATCTTATGGCATTCCTCACAAATCTAGGCAAAGTAGTTCCAAAATTCATATTGTCCTTAAAGGACAAAACATTCGTGAACAGATAGAATAGTAGATGTTTCACAAGACCAGATATGAAATTATGCCTGTAAGTCACAGTAATATAAACAGCATAGTATTGGCACAAACAGGCATTTAAACAAATGGAATAGATTGAGGACCTAGAAAGAAATTCATATAACTATAGTAAAAAACGTATACTGGAGAAAGACAGATGCTTCCACAATTTCTTCTAAGAACTGAATATCCACATGTAGAAAAATTAAATTAGAGCCCTATACCTCCAGGCCCTGTACAACCATCAAGTCAAAATTGTTCAGAGATGAAGTTAAGGTAAAACCTGAAACTTTGAAAATGTTAAGGAAAAATCCTTCGAAATGTTGGCACAGACATGGACTTTCTGGAAGGATCCGATTCTGCAAATACACTGAGGGTTGACTAAAGAAATTGCATGGAATTAAATACCTTCTGTAGTACCACCTGACCTAGTCATATCACTCCTGGGTATATAACCCCCAAACTCATCCTACCGCAAAGATACATGGACATCCATGTTTATTGCAGCTCTCTTCACAATACCGAAGAGCTGGAACCAACCCCAATACCCCTCAGATGAGTGGATGACAAACATGTGGTACATCTACACAATGGAGTACTACTATTCAGTGGTAAAGAAAGATGGCATTATGAAGTTTGCAGGTAAATGGAGGGAGCTCGAAGCCATTATGCTGAGTGAAGTAACACAGTCCCAGAAAGACAAATGGAGAATGGTTTCCCTCATTTGTAGATGCTAACACCAAATTCCCCAGATGAAACTCAAGCTGAATGCCATTGTTATATTTCTGTTTATCTGAAAGCAACTATGTTGTTATAATGTGAATCTCTTAACGGGCTCTAGAATCCACCCACCAATTGTTTTTAGACTCTGTAATTACTGTATATGGGCAGAGAGTATGTATCCATATTTTAGAGTAATATAAAATTAATGGAGGAAAATGTGAATTCCTAAGTATATAAAAAGACTGAGAAAAGATGCAGGACAGTATGGCAGAATGTATGATCTGGTGTGGGGTGGGGTGGGGTGGGGGGAAGAGAAAGGGGAGTAGGCCTGAACTGAATTGAGAAATGATGTATGAAATACACAAAACATCAATAAAAAAGAAAAGAAATAACACACAGTTTATTTTCAGATGACATGATTTTAGTGTATATGTATATATATGCATATTTTAAAGCAATACAAATTGTAGGGAACAATAACAAGAGAACAGGGACAAAGAACTAACTGAAACAATAAAGTTCTCCTCAGAACAATAACCATCTGCAATAGAAAAACTTTAAAAAGTCTCAGAAAAATATACAAGACATGTATGGCAGAATGTATAAACTCATGTGGGGTGGGGGACAAGTAAAGGGGAATGAGTCTAAATTGGACAGAAAAGTAATGTATGAAATGCACAAAACTTCAATAAAAACTATGAGACATAAAAACAAGAAATAAATACCTTCTGCAGAGCAAAGAAACAATCTTATCACATGCAAGCAGAAGGAGGTCTATGGAGTGTGTGTGTGGGGGGGGGTACAAGGGGAGGTAGTAACTAAGAAAAGCAAGGTACAATGCTACATACGTGTGTATATGAAAATGTCCTAATAAAAATATACTTTGCAAGTTAAATAACACAAATAAAATTAACTCCCAAAGAATTAAAAAATCAATTTATGGCCTAACACACTTGACAAAATTCTAAAAGTAACTCCACCAATTATGGAGGAAAATGTACAGAAGTTTGGGCCCTTGCTATTGTCTATAAATTAATGTTTCTTTTTTGGTCTTGAGACAGTGTCCTCTTGTAGCACCACTTAGCATGAAACTTGACATGTAGACCAGGCTGTCCTTGATCTCACAGAGATCTGCCTCCTTCTGTCTCTCAAGTGTTCAGAGTAAAAGTGTGCACCATGATGTCTGTCTTAATTGCTGTATCATAGAGGCCAGTGCAGGTGATCAAGACAGGGTGCATGCTTACTGGACTTCATTTTGGGGGACCGTGGGAGAAAAAGACCCCAATGTGGAGCAAAAGTGCAGGATTGATGGTTGGGGTGGCCAAGGAGGCACCTCGAGCACTTCCTTATGGAAAACATGACATCTTTTTATTTTCTTTTAAAAATATTTATTTTAATTAATTAATTAATTAATTATTTTTTCATTTTTTGACAATAAGTAATAACTTATGAGTATCTTTTAAGGAAGAAAAAAATCCTCCAATTCAAGTGATATATCTATCTATCTATCAATCTATCTATCTATATATATAGTAGCTATACAAGTTGGAGAGAACATCAAAAGAACTGAAAAAAATTAAATTTGAACTAACTGAAAAAATATAACAACTTTATGTACAGATTTCAAGGGTATGTCTGATGAAACAAAGGATTGTTTTTTGATGGATCTTTGTTCTGTTAATTCAATTCATATTAAAATTTACATAAGTAGCTTGAAACATTAAAAAAACAAAAAAATTAGCAAATTTCAAGTTTATCATAAGTCTTACAAAAAAACTACACTTAGAAATACCAGTGTTCCAACAATATTGATAGGAAGCTATTGCTAATCAATAAAATGATTTTTAAACTAGATCATGAGTTAACACTTTCTTCCAAATAGAACAGAATTGTAAACAACCTAAGTATTGAGCCATAAGAAATATATTAGTTAACTTTGTGGAAAACATATTATGTGGAAATTTAAATGATACTGCAAGAAATAAATTCTAGGTAAAGTGTTTATAGAATATATACAGTAAAAACTTGAGTAAAATTGTCATATATCCCACGTTTATGATTAAAATTAAAGTTTTGTAACATAAAAAGACTGGATAGAAATATTATATTTTTATTTATATGTTTTCATATTGGAAAGATTTTTTAAAAGAAAATTTTATTGCATAAGCATGGTTTTATTTTATAAATATACTTTTAAGTAACAATGGTAAGTAGTAAATTGTTAAGGAGTTCCTTAACTTTTCAATAAATGTTAGTTGGATTATTTGGCATTAAATACTATCATACTGTGTTTAATTTCAAGGGCCAGAATCCTTTCTTTACCTGTGGAATGTTGTAGAGACTTAGAACTCGGGAAATCTGAGTGGATATTCCTGTTGAAACACCTCCTATGATGGCCACCAGCTTGTCTCTCTTCTCAGACCAGCAGCTGTAGTTGGGAACCGGAGGGCTCTGTCCTGAAAGCAAAGACATGGAACTCTCCATGGCCCTCATCTCAATGAAGTTGACATTGAAGAGATAGAATCCCAAGGACATATTGAACAGCAGATTCAGGCTCTTGTTGATTTTTTCTATAGCAAAAACCATGGCCAGCATGTGCTGATAATGTTTAGTAAGGTGCCTAGAAGTCAAAGTTGGAAAGATAATTTTCTGGGTTGTTATTTCTAAAACGATGAGTCATAATAATCTGACCATATTCTATGTGAGGATGTGGAAGAATTTGTTAACTAAAAAAATCAGATTCAGAATATAATTCAAGCCCTATTTACAATTTTGGCTTTTTAATGTGCATCTTGAGTCTGAGAAAATAAAGTCAGGGAATGGAGCAAATGGGAAATAGAGGCATTAAGTTTTAGTATTTCATGTGTCTTGCCTTGGATAATAAGACCCAGTTCAGGAAAATAAGGCATGTTGGATTAACCCTGGCAATTCGTAAAAATGGTGTAAAAGAAATTTAAGCAGGATAAAATTCTCAGCACTATTATATATTATATAAAGAAAAATATTTCACAACTCTAGAGTGTTTTAAAAGCCTTCTTATGTACTTAGGAGAAGTCATACACTTACACAAAAATGTAATCTGGTATGTAGTATGTTTCTTGAAAGCCAAATCTGTTTTTGGAGTCCCCAGCAGTCACTCTCAGGGAGAAGAGTCCGCCAATCACAAAATCCCCATCTTGATAGTAGCCAGGAGAAGCAGGTATGTTTAAGGAAAAGCTAGAAATCTCTTTCTGGAATA